>CAKAOH010003707.1:0-122330 GCA_916701665.1 Sebastiscus tertius
TACAATAAAAAAGAGATGGTGCAGGATTAATATTAAAAATATAAAAGATAATACAATAAAAAAGAGAGTGCAATTTAAATATTAAAAATATAAAAGATAATACAATATAAAATATAAATATACAGCATGTATATTGATTACAATTTCGCCAGATTATTGCACAAAGTGTCCATCAAATAATTATATAATCATTGCACAGCATCAGATAATTATTGCACAGAGTGATCAGTATATGTTATTGCACATATCCGTAACAGTAGATTTGCAGTATTTACATTGCACAAAAGTGACACAAAAGTGACCAACGTGTTATTGCCCATTTACATTGCACGTGTTCAACTCAGACAGAGAGCCATGAGAGTAATAATGCTGCATTTTCCTCTTATTATACTTATTGGAGACGCTTTGTGCTGTGACAGGAGCTGAAAAGTGTTTTTTTTTAACAGGATTTATCCTCCCCAGTGTGAATACAGAGCTACTATGAGGCTAAAACAGACTAATGACGTGATCTGAATGAGTAGTGATGGCTGTGGACACAAGTGCTGCAGACCAAATAATCCCCCCTACTGTCTGTCTTGTCACCTGTGGCTGCTGCTGCTGTCAGTTGTTCCACCATGTGAGAGACACACCAACACATAGTACACTTCATTATACACTCACTGAGGGAATATTCTGGTCACACACATTTAATCATGGTGGTCTGGTCACAAGCACACTGTTAGAACTGCTCTATCTGATCTATCTATCTGCTCTATCTTATAATCAGTTAGAGGTGTTGTTCTGTGGTTTAAAGGATAAAAAGACCAGACAGGAATGTCTGTTTCAAAGACCAAATAAGTGTTGATGCAAACATTACACCAAAAGTATGTTGTAGACAGAGAAACATACCATATAGTGTATGTTAGGTGGTGGTTCCCAACCTTTTTCCTTAAAGGTTATATCAATAATAGGGCTGTCAATCGATTAAAATATTTAATCATGATTAATTTAAACGCAAATTATTAGCTGTTCAAATTGTATCTTAAAGGGAGATTTGTCAAGTATTTAATACTTTTATCAACATGGGAGTGGGAAAATATGCTTGCTTTATGCAAATGTATGTAAATATTTATTATTGGAAATCAATAACAACACAAAACAATGACAGATATTGTCCAGAAACCCTCACAGATACTGCATTTAGCTTAAAAATGTGCTCAAATCATAACACGGCAAACTGCAGCCCAACCGGCAACAACAGCTGTCAGTGTGTCAGTGTACTGACTTGACTATGACTTGCCCCAAACGGCATGTGATTATCATAAAGTGGGCATGTCTGTAAAGGGGAGACTCGTGGGTAACCACAGAACCCATTTTTGTACACATATCTGGAAGTCAGAGGTCAAGGGACCCCTTTGAAAATGGCCATGACAGTTTTTCCTCATCAAATTTTGTGCAAGTTTGGAGCGTTATTTAGCCTCCTACGCGCCAATCTTGTATGACACGGTTGATATCAATGGATTCCTTAGGGTTTTCTAGTTTCATATGATGCCAGGATCTTCACTCTACCTCTAAAACTGAGTCTACTACAACCTCTGAAAGATCGATTGCTTTAATGCGTTAAAGAAATTAGTGGCGTGTAAACGGATTTGCGTTAGCGCGTTATTATCGCGTTAACTTTGACAGCCCTAATTGATAGCATTTTTATGTAGACGAATCATTTAAAAAAAAGAATACATCCACAGAGCTTTTAGAAAGATGCCGAATAAGAGTATGGCTTTTTCTCAAAAATATTATTATGACTGTGAATTAATAATTTAAAAATTTTGGTCCAAAATTAATGTTTTGTTTATCTCTGTAGAAGATATCTGACGTTTGGTTTCCACTTCTAACAAGGGTTGTGAGCCAATAGTAAAACGACGTTGGTGTCAAGTGGTATCTCTGGGTCGTCAGTGATCAAGTTGCCAGTTAGTGTGGAAAACGGATAAATGGCTGAGTGTGACACCGGTGTCTCCATCAGGCTGCAGGATAAAGGAGTATTTACCGTGGCAACAATGTAGGTCTATAGCTACATGTTGCAAAATGACTTTTACTCTATCACAAAAGATTAATTTCATACACTTGACATACAGTAACTGTCTGTCTGTCTGAGTCATTCCACTCAACCATGAAAATATGCAGGTTATGCAGCGAACTGGCAACCATTTGTTGTGAAGTGAATGCAATGGAACGGGGGAGGGAGAGTGCAACATTTAGTGGCTGAATGTTATGAATAGCACCTTTAAGGGACCCCCTTTCTGTCATTGAATAAACTGGCGAAATTATACATTTTATGGATATAAATCCATATAAGCCAAATAATATAACAGTGAATGCAGTAACTACTGGAAGTTTGTGTAAAATAAGCAATTTGGATGAATTTTGAGCAGATTCATTCCTGTGAATATTGCATCAGAGATGAGTGTTCCTGTTATTTTAGGGAAAATGTTATACATTTCTCTGTATTTTTCTTATTTTTAAAAATCATAAATACCTAATGGGCTTCTTTTTTTGTTTTCTTCTTCCTGACGCTATCAGCTCTTTGGTTGTTTTAACTGCGTACCTTTCTAGTGCAGGATAAGGCTGTTAAGCAGAGAGGGAAATGAATGAAATGCTGAGATATAGGCCAACTATTTAAAAAAAAGTTATCTTTAAAATCAAGAAGGCCTTGCGAGCCCCCATAAAGCTTCCATAGGTTGGGAACCAGTGCTGACTGTATAGGGTCTGTAGACTTTCAAGCTCTGACAGCAGCAGTCTGTAGGTCTGTTATGCAGTTGACTCAGACGCTTGGCACAAAAAAGAGTTTGAAGCTGAATTATGTCCAGTTTGTCACTTGGACTGAGTCAGCTATCCAGATTTAGTGGAACAGACTCGGAGCTGCAAAGCGATGCACAATATGGGCTGAATATGGACCAAATGTACTAAGGCTGACAACCACATTAATGTATGACTTTTTAAATACATAATTAAAGGCAAAAGATTATAGCCACAGTTATTATAGGAGGAATCTCCAAAACACAATGCTCACTGTTTAAATATGACATTCATCCATGATTTCACCTTTTAAGGAACTCCATGAATAAACAGAGCAGCAGTGACATTCAGTATCGTGAGTTTTATCTGTCAGAATATCTCTTAATAATCAGAACAGACCCGGCGTTTTCAGAGTCGGTTAACAGGTAAAGCAACGGATTGCCTCCTTCTCTCTCTTCCTCAGCATTTATCTCTTGTTTGTTGAGCTGTGACATGATGCCCACATGTTTGTTCTATTAGCACAATACAGTATGTGCCTTTGATATGATGTCATGGTGCTTTAGTCCTGATGGAGCTCTGGTTTGTCCTAGAAAGTGTGAAATCCAAAACAGCGACAGAACTTTAGATTAAACTCGCGCTGTTGTTGATTGAATCTCCGCTGCACGCCAGTTTATCATCATCCTCAATGTTTGTTATCATGTTCTGTTCCACATGTGCATATTCATAAACAAAGGGAGTGAATATGTTGTTTCACACTGACCAAAATCACCAAATACTAAATGATACTTGCCTTTAAACTAGCCAGACTGCAGTCAGGATACTAACATTTTTACTCCATCAACACCA
The DNA here is from genome assembly GCA_916701665.1 of Sebastiscus tertius. Lineage (NCBI taxonomy): Eukaryota > Metazoa > Chordata > Actinopteri > Perciformes > Sebastidae > Sebastiscus > Sebastiscus tertius. The sequence continues at coordinate 3,619 of CAKAOH010003707.1, forward strand.
GTTTGGTTTCTGCTCTTTTGCTGCAGTGTCAGTGTAGGAGTTACAGTGTTTTGGTACTGGCACACGCCGTATTTTTCCATGCCTGCAGGGATCCATCCACCAATCTCTATGTGAAAATGAAAGAAACTTGTCCTGTCATGTGTACCAGGACTCTGCATGACAGTGTATTTTTTTAATTCTTCTTCCTCATACCTGGCAAACCCCTTGCTTCTTTAACTTACACTAATCAAGGGTATCTTTCTCTCTTCTATTGACCTGCTTTTGAAACATCCTTCACTCTGAATTATTCAACACTTGCATCCGGGTCCTATGTCACTACTAGGTGACAAAGAAACTTGAGCTGTTTGTGCCAGTTTGCATGTCACAAACACTGTGCAGTAGCTATCTCCAATTAATCCAGTGAAACGTGTCATTGTGTATATTGTAACAGCAACATAGAGCATCACTGTGATGTGATTAGAATTGCAACCAACCGAAAGCACTCCAACAAAAGCAGAATGTCAAGCGGAGCAAAATAGCACTAATAAAAATAACTTGATGATGCATGGGAAAAACAGGAAAATTCAAAATGCCATCCTATATTACGTAATACGCCATCATTTCAGGGGACATTAAAAAAAAGAACATTCCTTACGTTCTTTGCTGGGAGCACAGTATTAGTTTGGCTGAATAGGCAGGAAAAGGCAGGAGAATTAACTTGATTTAAACTGGATGTGAAAAGCGGGAGGTGGAGTTTTAGTGCCAGTATGAGCAGAGACTGCAAAGAGAGGGATGAAGCATGAACTTGCCTCATCAGATATCATAATAAGAGGGATATTTCAGCATAGCAATGCTTAGCTGACACGTGGACTTTGCATTTTGGCTCCAGGCTCACTGAAGTTAATCATATGGTTCAGGGTATAAGAGAGAGAGAGAGGAGGAGAGTCTTTGGTGATGTCTAAATATGTTTTTAATGAGCTGTGAAGATTGGACTAGACAGAGAAAAAGCCATGAAGACAGAGAGACATGGTTGCATGAAGACAGACTAAACAAGAAAAGCTCTTCATCAAGGCTCAGTCTTCTGCCCAGTTAGTTAGCTGGTACTGTCAGGGTTACCATGCTACTGGGTACAAGGGCTGCTTGATTATGGCCCAAATCATAATGATGATTATTTTGGTCAATATTGAGATCCCGATTTATTTAACACAATTACTCACTGACTTTGGAAACACCATGCATTTAGAAAGAACATTTTGTAAATGCATCAATCTGGTGAAAAAGTTGCACCCAGAATGCATGGTAAAAGTAGACAGAGTCCGTGTGTCAAGATGGGCCAGGTGGGTTTGCCGATATTGCCGCACTGAGGACAGTCCGTCCCGGTTGACAGGCGAGCGAGGATCTCTCGCTGCAGGGAGAGGGGGTACAGAGGCATCGAGGTCCAGGCGATGGGTGCTGTAGCGCCACCTTCACCCCGGGCTTTTCCAAGCTCACCTAAAGCCGTTCGCAGCGCACCACTATGGAGGAAACAGCGCTGGGGAGAGTTCCCACAAGGGGATCCTTCTATACCTGATCTGCCGAGCGGGGCACTGCTGTAAAGGAAAGGGGTGTGTTGGATTTAAAAAGCTTTTTTTAAAAAGTGTTTTTTTTAACTTAAACTTTATTGGAAAGGTCATATACATACATACAGGTAAATATATGAAATTTGACCTGTGCATTTAACCCATCCTAGCCATTTAGGAGCAGAAGACAAAACGAGAACATCATTGTGAAATGGAATGCCGCACAACAACTGTTTTTTGTTGATTATCTTGTTTTCATAATCATTGGAAGCCAAAATTGTAATTGCCTTACTGGGTAGATGATAAATTCCTTAAATAAGTAGCATAAATTTGCTTTGATAGACATAAAAGGTTCAATTGCCATCACCCTTAGCTAATGACCCTTTGACCCCCATACTGTATTTCATATTCTGCAACATACATAGAGATACTTTGCAGTTTACTTGTCAGTGGCTTGAGACTTGAAGCTGGACTTTGCTCTTCTTGCTAACATCGTTATACAAATGAAAGTGATTGGTACCTAGGCCAAATATGATAAATAGAAGTTTTATAATCTTATAAAAATTGAATGGCGATAACATCTCTGTGGACAGCAGTTTTATGGACCATAGAGACTTCTGTTGAACTTTTACACCCTAATATGCTTTATTTAATCATGTACAATTGTTTCTGAAACTGAGAGCAAATCATGTGAGTTTTCTCACATATTTGCTTGTTACGTCTGAGAACATTTCAAGATAGCACTGCCAGTGTTTCTGGGCTCTTTTTCTGAATTCATATGGAGCTGATTTACAGTCCTGTGTGTAGATTATTCCAGGCCAGGCCCAGTGAGCCGTCCCAAGAGTTGATTCACAAAACCACGTTGGCAGTCTCTTGTCAATGTCCTCAATTCACATTGAACTGTTTAAATGTTTGGGAAGAAAATGTGAGAATTTAGTGTTTGGATGGATTTCGGCCACGAAAAAGAGCACACTTCTTTCACCCTCCATGATGAATTGATCATGTTTCTGCAGGCATGTCATGATGTGATTCCAAGCGGGGGGGGGGGGATCAGTTATGTAACCGCTCATATGCAAACTATTAGAACAAGGCTCAGCCATGTTTCAAGGGGGCGGCATATCCTCGGGCACCTCTGGGGGTTCTCTCAGGGAAAACCCTCCGCCGTCCAAACAGATCCCTGTAACCGTGACAACGCCGTCTCTGCCCTCTGAGCTCAGACATCCGAGCTGTCCTCCTCTTCGCTGTGGAAATGTTTATTCAAAAGAGCAGTTCCACCCAGTGTGTGTTTCTATGTGTGTGTGTCATGAAAGCCATTAATATTCAACACGTGCATGCTTGAGAAAGAGACAAATATGCGCGAGAAAGAAGTTAAAGAAAGGGATGAAATGGAGGCCGAAAAATAAGCACATTCCTGTGAGGGATGCCTGTGTGCTCGCCAAACTGCAGAGATGCCAAGTGAATGAAAATGTAAAAAGACGAAGGTGGACGTAGAGCAATGGATGAGCCAAAAAGAGTATTTCCAGTCTTTTTCCACGGACCCACCCAGGGTTTTCCCCTACACTCATGTAGCAGCAGCAACACATCTTGCTCTAATGTTAGAAAAGTTACAATAAGGAGAAGTATTTCAACTCGTATAAATGTGGCAGTGCGCAGAATAGAAACACATTTTTGCCATTTCTAAAGCAAAGTTTTTGTCCTGACAAGATGCAAACAAGACAGGACAGCTGTGGAAGTACAGAGGTGTGGAAGGTGACTCAACTCATTGAGTAGCCAGGGATTATTTTATTATTTATTTGGACAACCCTCCCAGTGTGCCAGCTGTTTCCAGTCCTTATGCTAAGCTAAGATTCACACCACTGTCATTTAGCATCCACTCCAGAAACTTTTCTTGGACACTTCTTAGGATTTTCTGCCATTCTCCAAGCTGCTATGGTCTCTCCTGTATTGTAATTACTCTCACTGCCAGAAGGAGGAGAGAAAAGTATCGCACTCCAGTTTTAACACCGAATTCATACCAGAGCAGTGGCAAAGTGCGGCCTGCAGCGCGCTGCCATGCAATGTCTATGAAAAGCTGCGGCGGCCGCTCTCAAGCTCAGTGAGTTGTGGCCGTTTGACTCTCTGGCGAAGTGCTCCCAAACAAAAGTTGGGAAAAGTTTAACTTTTAGTGGCGAAGTGCAGCCAGAGATTACCCACAGCCATGTGACTCCTGTGACATGTTGACCTATGTTACAAAAAATGTCTCCCCGCTTGAAACACATGAATATGTCTCCCAGCCCCAGAAAAAATGGCATTATTGCGGCATGTTGCACTTCGCCGCTGCCTGGTGTGAATTCTGCGTAACTCTGGGCGAAGTAACAATACTGTAGTTTCCAAAATGTCAAACTATTCCTTTAATTGTATTGTCTAAACCACATTATTTTAAAGTTGAAAAAAATGGGTGAATGTTAACTTTATTACCTGACAGCTGGTTATTAAAAATCGGCTATATTTTAAAATAATTTGGTGAGAAAATGTTATCATAACTGATATATATGATAGAAATAAGAGCTAAAATAAGTTAAAATAACTGATCTCCCTTCACAGTTAACCAGATTGCGCAATTTAAATTAAAAATATTTTAAATTGTGCAATTTTTACTGACTTTTTAATGTAGCTACAGTCAGGAAGGATTTCCGTCTCAAGGTGGACAACACTGAGTGGGAAATGGACAATATTGGTCTGATGCATTCACAAACTGATACGTCACCCTAACAACCACAGAAGTCAGCATTCTGTTTGGGCTATTTTAAATAAAAAGGAACAGTCCTTCCTGTCTCTTTATGTAAGCAATCCAAATTGATGGTGGCCATGTGACAAAATAGGCTTTGTCTCCACTCCAGTGACTGTTTGTATTGAAATGCAGAGCTGGCATGTTAGTGTATAGTACTGTATGTCTGCATGCTCTCTGTGTATGTGTTTACTGTTTGCATGTCTGAGTGGAACGGGACAGCTTCGCCAAATATTTCAACAGAGTTTGTGCGTCTTTAGACATTTGACTCAGCTCGCCAGATGTGTTCTTTTCATCCAGCTGGCTGAAGCCACGTCGTGCTGCCTCATCTGGTTGAAATGCACTTTAAAGCCAGGCGGCTCACTTCACTGTCCTGCGTTTTACTTGTTGTTTAGTACAAAGTCATTAGAGCAGAATGTGGCACCGTACTACATTGATTTTTGAGGAGGATTGCCTTTAGAAGATGACATGAACGGCAGAAACTGGGTTGCCTGCTACAAAGGCCCCCAGGCTGCTTTTGAACTCAGAAAATCACACGGTATGTGATTAGAACTGAAACAGTTAGTCGATTAATCGATTACTGTGGTCACTTGACAGAATATTTAGCAACTATTTTGATAAACTATTCACAATTGAAGTATTTTTTTAAGCAAAAATGCCAAACATTTCCTAGTTTTAGCATCTCATTTATATGATTTGTTACCTTCTTTGTCTGATGTGACAGTAAAATGAATATCTTTGGATTGTGGAACTTTGTTCAGACAAAATAAGCAATTTCAAGACGTAATCACAGATTGTATATAAGAACTGGATGTAGTCACCCTGACCACAGCCATTGGTTTGTGGACTGCCGTTTTGAAGCCTTGAGTTCGGCATGTTGGCTGTCGCCATCTTGGTTTTTAGGCTGTTGCCATCTTTGCAACCAAAAGTGACACGAGATGGTGGAGTTAAGTAAAACCAAATACTGAATAAGATTTTTAGTTGACCAAAAAGTTTATAATTAACTTTGTTGAACTGAGAACACACTGTGAAAGATTTAAAGTTGTAAGAAGAAAACACGAACACCAAGACCGGACAACGCCGTGGTAGCGACCTGTCAATGACAAGGTAGCCACGCCGTAAAGCATCCCCTGCTTTATGGACTAATTGACTCTAAATGGGACCATAAATACTAAATGAACATCGTGCTGTATTGAAGAAGACTTGAAACTAGCGATTGAGACCATAAACTCATGTTTACAATGTTTACTGAGGTAATAAATCAAGTGAGAAGTAGGCTCATTTTCTCATAGACTTCTATGCAATCTATTTTTGCAACCAGAGGAGTCGCCCCCTGCTGGCTGTTAAAGAGAATGCAAGTTTAAGGCACTTCCGCATTGGCTTCACTTTTGGTTGCCCACTGGACGTAACCAAGGGCTTTAAGACTGACATTTTATAGACCAAATATATAAATATATAGGGTGGATTACAGTAGACCACCAATGCAGCAGAATGCCCTAAATTAACATATGGGTTAATATGTGTGTGTGTACTGTTTGACACATTCTTTACCAGTCACAGAGCATAAAGTTTGATGTTGGTTCAGATCTCAACCATTTTGGCCAACATTTATTTATTCCTGCTTTGGTTCATTACATTTTATTTGCAATGGAAACAAAATAATAATAATATCCAAAATTGGTTATGTCACTATTCTACAGTGGGTCTGTGGGCCACAAACAGATGGTTAGAAAACCACATGACTTGTGTTGACAACTGTCAGCCATACAGAGCCCTGTCATTCTCCCCCCCTCGTCCCCCCCATCACATGTGCTGAAAGACTAGACGAGTCAAAAGAAAAGCAACAGATGTCCCACAGTTTTTAATATCCAGAACCGTCCACTGGCCGGTCACCTGCTCTGGGGATGTTGTTTCGAGGTGAATGCGTTTCAGTGGACTCAGCACTCTGGATGGGAGGACCAACACTGACTGCAGCACAGTAAACAATCAGTATCAAAAGACATCAGCTGTCATCCAGCCCACTCCAGAGGCTTCTACCAGTCCGTGTGCACGTGCCAGTCTGCCACTCCAGTATATGTGAATAGGATGAATGGCACACTGGTCGTCCTGGCAGGCAGACAGATAATGAGGCAGCGGCTTCATTGTTGGCATCAGATGACCCTGTTAAATAAAAGGTACAGGCAGTCAGCAGATCCCACTTCCTCCACTCTGTATCCACACTGAAACACTGTGTTTCAGCACTCGCCCTGCTGTACCTGAACCAAACTTGAGATGCCTTGCAGCAAAGGCAAAGGTGGACGAGTTAGGACAGTTATACAATTATAACTAGAAAGGCAAGGCTGTTTCCATAAGACAAAAATAACGAGTGTATCCACCCCATGATTCAGATCTGCACCAACATTTTATGGTTTCTTCCTTGGCCAACGCTACACCATTCCACCAAGTTTCATGAAAATCGGGCCAGTAGTTTTTCCAAAATCCTGCTGACAAACTGACAAACAAACCGAATCAGAAACATAACCTCCTTGGCGGAGGTAATAATTATGTACAGTATATAGTTCTGAAAGATTCAAAGAAAGTATCTAATCGCAATTTTTTTTTGCTGATACCTGATTGTGATTTAAAAGTGCAGTTATTATTTAAAATTGCCCCATCTTGCAGGGTTAACAAAAGTGAACAATTATTTGTGTATCCGCCCCGTGATTCAGATCCGCTCCAAAATGTAATGGGTTCTTCCTTGGCCCGCGCTACACCTTTCTACCAATGCAAACTGGGCCTGTAATTTTTCTGTAATCCTGCTAAATAAACAAACCAAACTGAAAACATTACTTTCTTGGCCGAGAGGTAACAAAAGCCAGATAATGAAAAGTCAACTTTCGAAGTAAACTTGCCTAGTGTTTTTATAGAAAACAAATGTCAATTTAGCTCCCATTTATGAAGACATTACATTAGTTTTGGACAAACTTAAATAGAATAGATGCTAGTAAACAAGAGAGCATGTTCACCAGACAGCAGCCAAATTTCTTTGTTGTGGTTTTGCCAAGTCGCAGAATTAACGTTAATTAACAACAGATGACATATCCTGCCAAATCAGCAGTCATGGTTTTTTAACTGTCACGTGCTACAGCTTTTTAAGACACTGTTAACTATGTAAGTTACAACGGAAATTGTGGCTTCTGCGAGTTTTAAAAATTGCACTCTTTTAAATTAGGATTTTAATATAAAGATGGTTAATCGTTCAGCCCCTCTTATCTCACCCAGGAGTTTACTTAGTCAGTGTGATGTCTTCCTCTTCAGACTATCTTTAGAAACTGATTAGAGGTTGCATTAATTGGAGTGAAAAAAGACAGATGTTTTCCTGTATCTACCACATACTTTCCATCACATGCTTATCCTTGTTTGAATTGCATCATATGCTGATTAGTTCTGTCTGGAAACACACAAACGCACATGCACAGGTAGTTTATTAAAGGGTGATGATGGCTTCAGGGCCGTGTCTCAGGTCAGACAGTTGGTGCTTTGTCCCACCGTCAGCTGTGATGTGTGTGTATATTATATACAGTGTGTGTGTGTGTGTGTGTGTGTGTGTGTGTGTGTGTGTGTCAGCTGTTGACTTAGCGGTCTGTCGTAGTCCCGTGACTTTCTCCAGGACGGTGCCAAGTGGCACACACACTAGTCCCACTCACACTGTCTCATTCACTCTCTCTGTTTCTCTAAAAAACTCACTGTTCTTCTATTATGTCATCAGTGTTGTTGAAGAGGTAGACTTTGATTTATGTCTATAATTCTGTATTCAAGCACTAAATTGAATTAGATAACAACAACCAAACTCTTATTCTTCTCTGGTGACATTATTTTTCTTTACTGTTTAAATAGTTTTCTCTGTTGTCAGGAGTACTTTGTTCCAGGATACTTAGTCATGATCAGAGTCCCATTGCTTATCAAGACCTCATAAATCCTAATAGAAGAGACACACCTGTGTAAGCCTTGTTTCAGTTTGTGATCTGCCCTTTGTACTTTTCCGAGACGTGCCCTGCAGTGGTGGGTAAGCAGTATGGAAGGACAGTCATTTGGTACAATCTGGCATTAGTTCACTACCAATGTGGTTGAAACATTTTCTCCAGACTCGCCTGCTACTCCTTACGTGATCTGGATTTTCCCTCTTTTTTTTTTTCAAATCCAAACAAAATGGTCCTCAGCTGGTGATGCTATGAGTCAGAATGAGGCACACTGAAACATGCACAAGTAGGCGTTTACAATGAGAGGAAGAAAAAATCAATTGTGGCATTGTGAAACTGGTGTTTAGGTATTTGGATCAAATAACTTCATAACTCTGCTGACGTAATCTGGGAGTATGTTTTACATTACATTTTTTGTGTTGTACATCAGCAAGATGATCCCTAATTAACGCTTGCTGCTACTTGATTTAATTTGTGCAGTGGAAATGTGTAATTGGCCTACAAGGAGTAGAATGAACGAGACTTAGCTGGATAGAAATTGAAACTATAATCACTCTTGTCCTCAGTTAAATAGGTTGAGACATGTCTGAAGTAGGGCTGGGCCTTATAGGGATGTTATACAGACATTAAACTAGAGTTCATCAAGGAGTTTGGTTACACACTGAAGCTTAACATTGTGCCATGCCAGTGATACACAACTTAAACGAGCCAAATCTGGCCCATGATAGGGTATTTTCGAATTCACAATGAAAATAAATCGATTCACAATGGGATTTTTTATGCTTTTAATGTAAATAAGGTGCCAGAGTGCATAAAGAAAGCATCAAAATAGACTAATAGAGCTTGTTTATCAAAAAAAAAAAAGTGGGTGTCAATCTTTGTGCCAAGTCAATTTGGTTAATAAGTCAGTTAATTTGAATAAAGAAATTCAAAGAAAGATGAGTTATGATCCTTTTTAATGTTTATTCATTTTATCTGATAAATTATTAATGTTTGTTTATTAACTAGCCCTGACATCCTGTCATTTAGCAAAAGTGGTCCCCGGGAAAAAGCAAGTTGAGTATCCCTGTGCTATAGTCAATACAAGCATATAATATAGCATTATATTAACACATTCCACCAATATCTAGTAGTTGTATAATATAACATGAGTGTACAGCCATGCCATGCAATGTCAGCTCTGCTAACATGCTGATGTTTAACAGCTGCATTATTTACTACTGTATGATCACCATCTTAGTTCAGTGTGCAGTAGCTATTCATGTTGTTACTCATATGACACTGAATCATTTTACTATTTGCAAAAAATACAATTAATTTATTATTTATTTTAAGGGCATAGATTGATTTTGCGCTTTATTGCATTTACCGTGTCGAAACTTCTAAAAGATATGAGCTGATTTATGTGTCAGCTGTCCTGTGTAAATTGTTAATTGAATCATGTCCAACTACTGTGCGGGACCGCAGTATCACTGTGTTTCCATCAGGCGGCTTGTGTTATCATCTGCCAGAGATCAGGGGGTAAACGTCACCAAGCACAGGGGCCGCTGACACACTGACAGACCCATAAATAACACTAAGGAGCTTGTCTGGCTGGATGCAAATCTGAGGATTAAGTTGAAGGAAGCTGCAGCCGCCCAGTGACTCTTCACAGGTCCTGTCTGGCGCTTGCAGTCAGTCACGTGTGGAGAGAGGTTTGGTTTTCTGGGTGTTGGTTGTAAGCTCCGCTGTGGAGCAGATGCAGTCAAGTCATGAATTTGATACTGTTGATTTTCACCACATTCATTTCGAGACATTAATATAATTACTCTAAACAAAGTATGCATGTGAAAAGAAGATTGCGATGTACAAAATGGATTTCACATGCAGTGAAACACACATTATGTTATCACACCACACACAGGAAGACAGAAATGAAGATGATGAAATATTTCTTACAAGCAAATTTAAAGCTTTCTCTTCAACGCACATTAGTGGAGTTTCGAGAGACGTAACAATACCACTGTCATCCAAATTTAATTGATTATTATTCCATTTATTTGATTATAACAAAGATCTGGACACTGCAAATACATGCAGGCATTTGCTTCTAAAACAAACTGTAGATTGCAAGTGTTTGACTGATCACTGATGGCATACTGTTTGTTTCATGTTGGTTTATGATCGGTTGGTCACAACACCCCTTAAACACACTTCTCTATTTCACAGCTTTGAAGTTGTTGTGGTTTGTAACACGTTTAGGTCGCTATGTATGGTGTGACCTTCTGTCGTGCTGTTTTCACTTCAATGCTGACTACATTCCTGCTAATGTACAAATAAGGGCTGCACGATGTTGGTCACAGCTGACATTGCAATATTTTTTTTTCTGCTATATATATTGCAATATGAAAAAAATACAGGAATATTCACCCGGTTAGCTACATGTTAAGGTTAAATGCTTCAATCTGGTGCACTTCAAGAGCAAAATTAGCAACATTAAGAGCTAGATAAACAATTTTATGTTCTCAATTTAATCATAAACACATTGGTTGCATAGATAATATCTAACCCAAAAGCGAAGCCAAAACTTTAAGCTGTTAGTTTAGGAAGCGCTTGATCCGATAATGCTGCAGCATTTTTGATGAGCAGATCACGCATTTTAAAACGTCAATATCGCAGTGATCATGTAATGTGATTGTGGGAAGCCAAAATTGTGATTGCGATTAATATTCGATTCATTGTGCAACCCTACTTGATACACCGAGAAAGAAGAAATCCTTTGCAAAATTACACACATTTGTGTTCTTTTATTTATTGTGAAAGGCTGTCAGGACAACACAGTCAGAACATTTTCAACCCCTCTTAACGTGACAGTTTAAAGTGCCTTTTGCTCTCTTGGAGGGAGATGAGATATCTTTATTTACTTCTAACCTACCAAACACACAAAGTTCATGCATTTTTATCGAGAACTTTATCTTTCTAAAATGCTGCGAGGCTGTGAGTTGTTGGGAAGATCATTATCACCCACTGTTTCATGAAACCCATTTCTCAAAGATGAGTGAAATGTGATTCACCTGTGTGCATGTCAGGACAGGCAGCTATTGTTTCATTTGAACTGAGGATAAACAAGAAAGATGAAGAAAGAACATAAGAGGCTTTTGTTCCATTGAATAAATGCATACAGAGCCTGTTTTAACCTCTACTTGCACACCTACCTCTGGCTTGCATTAGTTAAAGCCTTGGCTCTGGTTTCACTGTGGCTTTCACACTATGTGGTGTTGAGTTCACAACCTTCTTCACTACAGAACTGTGAGCACTAACTGCTTTTGTTAAGCAAAACAGTGCAGCTTAACCTTCACTGAGAAACCCAAACACACTCACATTCTTCCTTCATTTAACCCTGGTCATATCTACGTCCACAACCACACACGCAGGATAACCTGAGCCGCGTCTCTCCCCAGAGACGGTGGCACTAAAGTGGACTAGAGTCCCGATCCTCTTCCCCCCCCTCGGCTCCGTCGGCCCACTTTAACAGAGGCCCCATTGACTGAGGCGAACTGCGGCCCTCTTCTCCCATTTCCCGTCTCTTTCAGCGTGTCCATCCCCACCTGTGGTTAGTCTGTCTCCAGATAATGATACACAGGGGCTGGTGGAATACTTATTAAATGGAATTTTTTTCTCATTTTGTGTGTTCGCTCATTTTGCTGCTAATTGAAGAAATCAGCTACTGAGCACAAATTTGAATCATTTTCCTAAGTGACTAAAAGGGAAACATACTTACATACATGCATTTTTAGGGGATTTAAACATGATTGGAGGTGCTGGAAGAGCAGGAGTTGGTAAATGTGATTATTAGGGCTGTCCTAGACCAAAGAAATTCTTAGTCGGTTAACAACGATTTTGTCAACTAATCAATTAGTTGATTTAACTGAGTTTCTCCATAAAGAAACAAACAAAAGCACCACTTTAAATCTTGTGTTTAGAGATGTGCTCATAAGTTTATTATAAATAAGTCATTCAGCATGAAAAAAGCATAAAAAAATGATTAATGGACTAAAGAAATCTTAGTCAACTAAGACCAAAACGACAGATGAGTCGACTAACCGACTAATACGGGGCAGCCCAAGTGATTATATTCCACTGAATTGGATGTGAACCACTCATCCTACATCAGAACAGAACAGAACATGTTCCTTCATTTCAAAATAAAGCTCAGATCAGTAGCCGTCTGGGTATTATTTATTCAGGTGGTGCAATCATTTCATTAAACCAACTAGTAGGTGAGGAACAGAAGTGAGATGAGTGAGCAAAGGAGAAGAAATGGGACACCTTCCATGCTTTAACATAGGGCTGGGCGATAATTCAATATGATATATTATCATCTTTCAATGGAATCGTATCGTGATGAAATCATATATCGAGATATCATGCTAGTTATTTCGTCTAAGTTGATAATATCAAGCACAAACTAACTCAAATGTCTCAGAAAATCTGATCAAACTCTGTATTTGTGTGCATGCATGTAAAAATAGGACATATTTATTATTTTTTTTCTCTTCATAATTTAGCTTAAAACTGTTATGTTCATTTTGCATTAAAGTTCTTAATTAAATGAGAAAATACTCAGTACTTTTCATTTGTCACGTATTGAATTCATGAAGGAGAATACTAATAATAATTTTACCATGTGGTTGTTTCACATAGACTATTTATTTCTTGAATTACCAGAAAACATGAGTCACATTGCGTCATACAAAACAAGCAAGGAGAAATGTCAAAACAGTGGCTTATATGGCTACTGGGAAGTTTCAGAATGAGAGACACAAAGGTCAAAGGTCAGAGATAACATACAGTATAGGTAGAAATACTTGACTAGCACGTGAGTGTGTGAGTTATTGCATCTGCCAGTCCTCCAGATTACACAGAGCTGTAGTTATTGTACATCCTTAACCCTCGTTTCCTCACGAGAGAGCAGAGAAACAGGAGAAGGACAGCAGAGTGGCGAGGAATGTCCTTCAGCCCTCTTAAGTACGGCTCTCTTTTTTGCTTTTCTGTCTCCTTTTATTGCAGGTTTCTCACGCTCTCACTCCCCCTTTCACTTGGTGTTGTTTCACCAGAGCTCACACTCTCCGTGAGGCATTTGTTGATTTGTATGGCGAGGAGGAGTTTGAATAGCACCAGTGTGTCTGGTTTAGAAAACCGTGACTCATTCCCTCATGGGGAATCTGCATCATGTTGTTAATCCTTACTTTTTTTAACTAGTCAAACCATTCTGTGTTTTAATATAACACAGTGTGGGAATGATTGATCTCTTATTTCTCTTTTTTTTACCTCTGCAGGTTATGAGTGATGGAAGCAGGATCGGTGGTGCGTGCCATCTTTGAGTTCCTCCCCAGCGTCTCCGAGGAGCTGCCACTCTTCACCGGTGATGTCATCGAGGTGCTCAGTGTCGTGGATGAGTTCTGGTTGCTTGGTAACAAAGATGGCGTCACAGGTAAGGTTTTCAGGGGTCATTATTGGTGTAAATAAACCTTTATGGTTGGATATTTCTATTAGGAAGTTGCATTTTGATTCACACAAAGATTATTATTATTGATTATAGAAAAACAAGCCACATGGGAAACTGTGGGTGACTTTGGCATTGAAATGTGCATGTGTGATTCTTTATGATAGTTGCCTGGTTCACTTCCTCTCTGAGTTGTGTAATGCATTACACCATACATACATGACCGGCTGCTTATAGAGTGCGGGGGCAGGGTTTGAGAGGTGCAGGGGATTGAAAATGAATCATTCTTGCTCTTAATCAGGTCTGATAATTGAGAATAATCACATTCCTAAACATTGAATAGTGTTTGTTTCACGTATCTCTTGATGTTTAATGTTACATTTGGCAGAGGAAACGATGAAAGACCACAATGCTTTCTGGGCCGGATGAGAAGTGTGCATCGTTGTTTCCTTCGCTTTCTCTGCCCTTGAAGGGTTTTAGTCACAGAAATCCACTTAGGTTTTCCAAGAGTCACTTAGTTAAGATGAGAAAGGGGATTCCCTCACATGGGAAGTCATGTGGGCTTGCTGAACCGCTCTCGGAAAACTCAGATGATATCAGTTCATTTATGGCTTGACTTCCCTGGAAAGATGAAAATGTGCCTTTTATGACGGGCTAAAATGTTGACGTAAATATCTCGAAGCAAAGTGCTTTATTTAAATAATATTTTATTTTATTGACTCCAGCTGTTCTTAATCTGTTGGCATTCTCCAAATATTTGAATCTGTTAGTGATTACTGCAAAACTCCCACAAAGAGAACAATGTTTAACCTGTAAAGACTTCTGGCTTACATTTGTTCCGAGGATTGCAGCACTGAATAGTGCCTGAGTTCTGAGTCCTGGTATTACAGGACTACAGTAAAACAGAAGCCTTGTTTATTAGTCCAGCTAATAAAAACAAATTGTTTCATTTCACAAGGTCATTTTGTTCTTCTAAAATAATGGAATACTTTGTAGTTATAAATCAGCAGGTTTATAAGGTCATCAAAATGACACTTTTCTATCCCTGTACTAATATTATCTGCAAATTATGAAACAAGGATGAAGATACTACATCCAGATAACGATGTGTATATCTGTGAGTTAAAGGTACAGTGGTATTTAGCGACATCTAGTGGTGTGGTTGCAGATTGCAACCAACTGAGTAAACCTCCGCTCAGTCCTCCCTTTACAAGACAGCGGTAATGTGAGCCGCCGAATGCAAAACCACGGTAACGCCGTTTGCCTCGCTCAAAGGCCATCCTTACCATAATAACACTACTTTAGGAGCAACGGAAGTCTGACGGTGCATGGTGGTACCACCGTTTTGCACTCTGCATCTCACGTTATCGCAGTTTCACAAGCGTGTCGGAGAA
Source organism: Sebastiscus tertius (assembly GCA_916701665.1). Taxonomy (NCBI): domain Eukaryota; kingdom Metazoa; phylum Chordata; class Actinopteri; order Perciformes; family Sebastidae; genus Sebastiscus; species Sebastiscus tertius. The sequence continues at coordinate 18,762 of CAKAOH010003707.1, forward strand.
CTACGGTGGCCTTCAGGTTACGGAAAAACGTGAAAGGCTCTTTTTAGAGACAGAGTTTGGTTTGTCCGTTCTGGGCTACTGTAGAAACATGGCAGACCTGCTCCCTATGTAGATATGAAAGGCTCATTCTAAGCTAACGGAAACACAACAATTCTTAGTTTCAGGTGGTTATACATTAATGAAAACATAGTTAGAATATTATATTCCATTTCTGCTAATAGATCCTCCGAAATGTTACACATTGTTCCTTTAATATATCTGAATATTGGACACATCTGAATTCAGGGAGTTACAACGCATGTGAAGGAGATGTTTTTCAATGTGTTCCCTGTAGTCATCCAGTTGTGTTCCTTCCTCCGTCTCCTGTCTTCAGGTCAGTTTCCCAGCACCTTTGTGGAGGAGATTACCATCCCCAGCACCAAGCCTGGAGACAGACTCTACGTGTGCATCAATGATTACAGCTCAGCAGAGCCGGGCAACCTGTCCCTGAAGAGAGGTACGGACAAACTGCATGCAGACAGCGATGACTTTAGTATGAATCACTCCTCGTCTCCATGACTCCTTTTCATAAAGACCTTTATCAGATCACACATGGGTTTTTGTTATCTGCTCTTCAGTAGATGTTTTGCACAGGATACTATCTGTAACACAAGTGTGTTTTATACTGTTAACTCTAATGTTTTCCCACATAGCTTAACGCTACTTGTTGATGTCGCTGTGCTCAGGTAACTTGTTTGTTTTGTGTTGTAGTGTAGTTGTGTTGTGTTGGACATAGTGACCTTGTCTCCACTGCCACAAACTGGGACCCAAGCACTCTTAATGTTGCCAGAAATGAGAACCAAAGCAATTTTTGTAGTAGTACTGGGTATTATACTAGTACATGTACAACAAAATAAGTGACTCTAAAAACTTAAATCTTTATACAAATCATACTGTAACTGTCACAAAGCAAGCCCTGATTGCAGTGATCATAGTGAATGGAGACAAGGCACTGGTTTTCCTTGATGGCATCTTCTTTGAAAAGGTCTCAGTTTAAGAAAATGTTGGTATCTACATGGTCAAATTCATTTTAAATCAACATAATCATCAACTCTAACCCAGAGCTGGAAACAAATTAGCAAAGGATCAAACTTGTGGCGTCATTCTGGCGTAATGTCTGGTGGAGCTTCTCTAGAAAACTGATTAGGAAAGAAGGTAAAGGTCACTTTGTGCACCCAAAGGGAATTTCAAAAGACAAGCCAGAACTGTCGCCGTGACGTAGGTTTAAAGAAATCCTATAGTTTCACATTCACAGTCTGCACCTGCTTTTGTATTATTTGGTTTCTGTTTCATTTAAGGACATTAAAGTAGCATTGATTTTATTGATTTTAATAAGGAATGCTGTTCTCCAAAACGAAATTCAGTTATTTTATTTTTCATTTTGTGAAGTCAGTTGATTTATTCTTCGCTGACAGGTTCTATTATTGGCTTAGAAACGGAGTAATCTTATTTAGATAAAGAAAGAGATGCATTTTCAAAGTAAGAGTAAGAGAGAATTCAACAACGTGGGCTGTTTTTTTAACGGTGATATATAAATCTGAATTCTAAGTTATGGCTCTGGTTTGTTGCTCCAGCATAATTAATCAAATTTCTGATTATGATTTAATATAATTAAAAAAAAAACATATGCATAAATGTGAAAAGTCTCACTCACATTAAATCTTAAATGGCCAGATAAGCTAATTAATAATACTTTCTCTCTTACAGCCATCTACATATATTTCAGCCTGCTGTTCTTAAGTGTTTAAATGTGTCATTCAAAAGAGCTACAGTCTGGGATGATAGTCATTTCTCCACAAGTTCATATAATTGCCTTTTTAAAATTTAAATTTAAAAAACACAAATACCTCTCTATGTGATTAAAGATATAACCTTTTCTAAAGGGGAAATTCATTGTTACAGCAGCAATTAGACAGAAACACACACACAGCGTTGACACAAAAAGCACACATCACACAAAGTTACTTTCCCAAACTCCCCACTAGATGTCCCCAGATACCAAACTAAAACCCAGTAGTCTGTCTTCTCTTTTTACATTCCTGAATTGTCTCATGTACATTAGTTGTTGTTTTTTTTTCTGATTTTTCATTCAACAACGACCTCAGGAATACAACACTGATGTTTGCAGAGATCTTTTACATCGGTAAAACCTTTCATCGTTGTCTTTTTGTGTCAGTAGAAGTTCTAGTAGTAGTCGTAGTCATAATAGTAGGTGAAGAGTTGAATTGTGCATTAAAACATGGGGAACTCACAACTTTGTTGAATAATGATTCAACAATTTGTGTCCTTTTATCATAAATACAGATTTTATTTTGATTTAAACTATGGCCAAATTGACTCAACAACAATATTACAGTATATCTTTGTATTATCATGGATGAATAACACTTCCTGGATCATAGGAAACATAGGAAACGGGCTTTACTGGCCATGTGAGAGCTTAAATGTTAATTTCCAGTATGATTTTCCATGGCTCCCATTGGCTGCGTTCCAGTTTTGGTCCCAGACACAATGGGAGGTGGAGCCGCAGGTCTTTGGAATGTGACCCGGCTGACCAGTCAACATTCCCATAATCCCTGATTCTCCTGATATATTATCAGCAGTGCTGATCCCAGTACACTTATTAGGAATGCAATAATAAAGGTAATCTGAGATAACTTGACGTGACCAGAGCTACCTGAATGCTGACAAAAATCTCTATGATATTCAGTACTTCATTGCAGTTCTTCTAATTCTGCTCACGTTAAGTCAAGTCTGTTCAATCTAGTTCTGTTCAGTTTGGTTTAATTAAGTATTTGTCTCCAAAAAAAGAGAACAAATCAACTATCAAGCTCTCTGCTTGGCACACCGGTTGGCTGCCCAACAAGCATGCTTGTTCTTTGTATAAGTAATTGGCTGAATTAGAGAATAGAGGAATATAAACATTATAGAACATACTGTATATTGATTACAGCAAGCAGCAGGATGGCCTGTGTCTGTTGTCTTTACCTTTATATCTACTCTATAAGCTTTCCCGCTCTGTCTCTGTACATCTCCCTCAGTGCTTACAACTCCCCTCTTACTGTATCTGTTTTGCTAAAATGACAAATTCAATCTATTTAATATAATAATGTAACATCTAGGGCACCCTCTAAGACCAAAACGACCGATTAGTCGACTTATTGACTTAGTCGTCTAAGAGTTCTTTAGTAGAGTAGTCGTTTTTTATGCTTTTTCATGCTGAATGACTTATTTCCAAGAAACATATGAGCACATCTCTGGTAAACACAAGATTTAAAGTGGTGCTTTTGTGTGATTCTTTGTGGAAAAACTCAGTTTTACAGATCTGTTCGTCGACTAAGAATTTCTTTTGTTGAGTAAAGCCTTAATAACATCTGAGAATAATAGAAGAACTGGTGCAACTGAGCGATTTTAGAATTGTTTTGTTGAGCATTTAGCTGTGACTTAAAACATGATTCAGTAATAGGAATGTTAAACGTGATCCCCTTTGTTTCGTATCTCTGTAGGTGATGTGGTAGTCGGAGAGGACCTGGGAGAAACCTGGCAGCGTGGGTGTAACGCCTGGGGCGTCCGCGGTCTCTTCCCCACATCATGTGTGAAGGAGCTGACCCTCTCTGGACGCTCCAGGCAGCTGTCTGAGCGCTCGGCTCAGGCCCAGGCTTCAGAGCTCCCGCCTTACGCCCTGGGCCAGGCCCGAGCCCTCATGAGCCTCCACGCGCAGCTCAACGAGGAGCTGGACTTCCGCGAGGGGGACTTGATCATCATCACCGGCCTGCCCGAGCCGGGCTGGTTCCAGGGGGAGCTTGACGGCCGCAGGGGAATCTTCCCAGAGGGGTTCGTGGAGCTCGAGGGATCCCTCCGATCTCCTCAGGAGCCCCTGGACTATACTGGACAGTATTTGAACAGTGACTCCGAACAATTAAGCTACGAGGACCCTTACGACGCAGGGGAGGGGACAGAAGAGGAAAGTGTAGAAGAAGGAGAGGTGTTTATGAGGGAGGAAGAGGAGCAGAAGGAGGCTGTAGTAGAAGAAGAAGATGAAGAGGAAGAGGGCGGTGTCTATGTAGTGGCGCTGTATGAGTTTCGGGCCATGGAACCGGGCGAGTTGGACTTTGACATGGGGGATCGCATACGTCTTCTAAACACTTTGGAAGACGGCTGGCTGGAGGGGGAGCTTCGAGGGCGACGCGGCATTTTTCCTCATCGATTTGTCAAAATGGAGAACGACGGGCAGAAAACTGCAGAGGAAGCAAATGCTGTTGAACCAGAAGAAGACAAGGAGACTTCTGTATGTCCCAATGGGTCAGAGAGTGAGCCTGAATGGAGGACGTATGAGGATCACACAGTGTGGGACCTGGACTACTTTGAGAGGACTGAGGAGCAGAGGTGGCAGAGTGAAAACAAAAGCACAGGAGCTCAAACGAACAACCGAGGACAGAGAGATGGGGGTAGCAGGCCCAACTCTCAGCCACGTAGACCTGTCGCCCCGGCACAGAGGGGGCCCGAGAGACCCAAATCCAGTCCTCCAGCAAGGCCCAGACTGCCATCTCGGCCTAGCCTGCCTGCACGCAGCCATAAGCACCACGGCCCATCGTCTGGTGCAAATCGATCCGGCTATACTAACGGTCACACTCGATCCTTACAGCCCAAACTCACTCATAGCCTAACCCTCCCCAGCACTCAGTCTGGTTGGTCTAAAAACTACCAGAGGCCACCGAAGGATGGCGCCACCACCAGTAAGAGGAGTGGGAGTCTCAGTCAGGCATTATTTAACCTCGCTGAGGCCCAGAAGAAGCTAACTCGCCACGGTAGTGTCAGTGATGCTGATATGATGACGGGCAGCGCTGAGACACGGCAGCGTTCCCAGCAGACAGTGCGTGGCTCCAACGGTATGATGCCGACATCCACCACCTTAGATGCCTTTGCCGGCAACCTGGAGGCCAAGCTTTCCCAGCAGCTTTTTGAATTTGAGAAAAGCTTGACTTCTTCATACGGTGATACTAACATGAGCTCTGGTGCTTCTGTGGGCGACCTGAGCCAGCAAGCCCGTATCGCACGCCACTATTCTATTATGGACTTCAGCGATGAAAGCGATATCATGCGTGGCTCCTCGCATTCACCGGTGGCCCACCTTTTGCAGTCGAACTCTGCCTCTTCCTCGCTAGAGAGGCGCAGGACCCTTCGCCCTCCCCCTCCTCGTCCAAGAGCCCTTCGCCTCTCTGCACCACCTGCGTACAAACCAGCCCGCCCTGCTCCGCGTCCGCCTCCTCGCTGCCCGAGACAAAACACCGCCCCTCCGAATGTCTTCTACGCCCCTGACGAACCAGCTGTAAACCTCCTCGACCAAATAACAGAAGGGCAGGTTGAGTTCGGCGACCTCGCGGCTGCCCAGGAAGACGAAATCCAACGCCAGATGGAAGCGGAGAAGGAGCTGGAGAGAGAGATGGAGCTGGAGAGTCAGAGACAGAGGGAAGAGGAGGAAAGGTACCAGCTGCTGCTACGGCTACAAGAGGTGGAGCACGACATGGAGGCGTATGCACACACGGCGGAGGAGCTCAGGACCATGTTGGAGGAGGAGGAGGATGAGACGGCCCGCATGCAAGCCATGGAGAATCTGGAGTTCTGCAACTACACGCTGGAGACGCTGGCCCTGGAGCAGCTGCAACTACAAGGTAAGACTGTCGACCAGTGATTGGGAGAAGTATTTGGATGTTGCCATTAATGACCACTCTGAGATTGGGAGTTTTAGGGTACAGTAAATTTAATATCTTTGGGTTTGGAACTGTTCGTGCGACAAAACAAGACGTTTGAAGACATCGCTTTGTGCTCTGAGAAACTGTGGTGGACATTTTTCACTATTTTTTTCAGACTAAAGGCCTTTACACACTGGAGGCGTGACAAATAAACGACACAAAAATGCGATTATGTCTAGGGCTTTTATTGTGAAAGGTAGGAATGGAAGGAGTGGATCTGGGTCTGCGCTGCCTTTGTCAAGGTTGAAAGGAGTAATACAATTTGCCGTCCTGGTTCGGACTACGGAGCCTCCGTGTTGGTGTTTTATCCTTATAAATATAGGCGCAAAACGCAAAAATTCCATAATATTTGTGCTCTGCTTAAAAAAAATACTCAAAAATGGTTACAAAAAAAATATGTTGATGTGCAAATTGATCGCAGGAAAAAAACACTGCTGGTGTGTGAAGGCCTTAAAGGTCTAATCAATTAATAGAGAATATAATCTGTATAAATAATCGATACTTGCAGCCCTCTAGAGCAGACCAAGTATGTGCAATGAACAAATTATACTTATACACATATTGACATGAATATTGTTATATATATATTTTTTTATTTAACGTAGGTTATAATATTTTTTTAAACGGCATCAAACTGTTTCGCAGGCACTGGTCAACACAGGAATATCCTATAAACGGATCTGTGTGTGAAATTAGACAAACGGTTATATTTGTCACTTGAAATGTCTCATCAGTGGCCTTAAACTATACAGACATTAAACCACTGAGATAAAATGATGCAGATGTTTTCCTTTAAGAGTCAGTTAGCTACTGTAGCCGAAAGGGTTAGTTGGAAACAATGCAAAAGAGAAGACAAATAAAGTAGAATTTGTTTGACTTGATGTCATAGTTCACTTCTAAAGGCCCCCGTTGCCTGCAGGGGAGTGCAGAAAGTAAAACCCGGTCACCGAGGACAAAATGTAATATAGTAGGAATCTCAAAATGAGCCATCAGTGCTTACCACCAGATTTGCTTTTCGATTTGTTATCCCGCCACACAGACATTGTTTATTTAAAGTCCACCGTAAACTATGCAAACAAGACATCCCTATTTACTGTGCACAATGATAAGCGGAAGCATGATTGTCTATTTAAATGAAGGGTTATCATAACTGTGTGAGTTGTGTTTGTGTGCATATTGAGGAATTTGCTTTGTCTCACTTCAGTGCTGATTTAGAAAAGTAAAGCGAATGTGGCAGAATCGGCATGTCGCTGCAGGGCTTAGGTGGAGTAACGGGAAATGAATTGGTGAATTTGAGGTACTGTTTGAGTTTAATTATTTATTAATAGTTAATACCTTAAACAACAGTAGTTGTAGAGCCAGAGCTAACTGGCTCAGATTAGTTTTTGCCATCTCGTACTGTCTCAGTTGTGTCTCTGGCAGCTCAACACTTTTTCACATAGGTACGAGGTGCATTCCTGCACATAGTGAGAAGTAAAGCAATGCACGTGGGCCTCTGTCTCTTTTCCACTCTCTCTCTTTTAGTCCTTCTCTCTATCCAAATGTCCTTCCTCGTTCACCTTCCTCATTATTTTCCTTTCATCCTTTTCCTTCATCATCTGTTCTTCATCAAAACGAGCGAGGAGAGGGAATACGTTGGGTGTGGTTTTTGGGGATTTTTTGGTGAGACAGAGCGAGCATGGCCTACTCTAGAGAGTGGTTGTGGCGAGCTGTGATGTGGCCGGTGGCACACCTCTCCACACTGCTTGGACTCGCTCAGGAGGCCAGGTCCAACAGAGTGGCAGGTAGGCTTGAACTCCAGATGGTGTTTATCGGTCATTATTACACGGCTTTGTTGAATACTCGATTCTAATTAGACAATTATGGCATTCTACGGTCTGTTATTTCTTTATAACAGACTGTTGCTATGGACGCAGTTCTGATCTCAGAGTCAAATTATTGATTTCTTAAGTAAGTAGCCATGTAATAAGTGTAATAATGTACAGCAAGTTGGTCATTGTTGTGAAATAAACCCCGACAGGGCGATGCAGGACCCCGATGCGAAGCGAAGACATTATCCCTTACGTGTTGTGTGGACTGAGCATTGTTACTGTATTTCACTTTTACTCAGAGTCACAGCTGCTCAACTGCTTACAGCAGCAGTTCTCTACTCACTGGTCACTGAGACAGCACAGCAGTTGAGGGGTTTTGGTGCCTTGCTCAAGAGCACCGGCAGTAGTTGTTGAGAAGTTGTTGTTATGAAGGAAGCAGAGTGGAATCATGAATGACTTGTTTTGATTTTGCAATTTGTATTTATGACGGTGTTAGGGACATGACATGTTGTTGTTGTTAATTATTAAAAGCTTGGCAATAAAAAAAGGAAAAATTCCCTGAACTTGTCATGAGGATATTTACCAACAGATGATAGTTTAACCACCAGTTACTCTTTGTACCATCGTAGCTATCACTGCAACGTCACTGTGTTGCTCTGCTCTGATTGGTCCAGTCTGAGACTCGCTTATTCTGCTTTGTGATGCCTGTTTGACAATTTCTGTTAAATCGAAAATGAATTTATTTTTCTGGCAACATTGGATTCTTACATTATTATTCCATCAATGTGATGAATTGTTCTTTAAACTTTGATTTTTAATGATATTGTCGCTTGATATTGGATGTAATTGCATCAACTTTCCAACAGCAGGGCCCTCTATTTCTCACTGTTACACACCCACATATACAAATACATATCATCTAATAGCTTTCAGTCTAATCAGTGCCAACAAGCGGGTTTCTTTGTAATGTTAATTTATGCTGTAATCACAGTTTCACTTCTATTTCATTCTTATTGAATTAATGCTAATTGAGTGTTTCTCAATGATTGCTAATCAAAAAGTGATCGTCAGACTCAGTCCCATTGTTCACCTACTTTAAGCTCATCTTGCTAAAGTAATCTGATTACTACCGGAAGTTTCCAGCCTATTTTAATTTGAAAATTTTCCTCTAATCTTGTTTGTCATTATACCAGCAAACTAATAATCTGTCTGTGTTTGTTTCTATTTTTGTTGCATTCAAATGACTCATATCCGGTTACATTTTAGAAATCACTCTCCAAAGCTTTCCTATAGATGATGTTTATGTCTGTGAATGACAGCTATCAGCCTGAAGGCAGGAACTCGTTCCGTTGGCCACAGCTTCCTCTAAGGGTCATGTAACCACATAGTTTCCATTCATTCATCACACTGCAGGAATTCTCACAACCTCCTTTCACAGCAATACAAATCACATATTCAATCTGTTTTTTCCTTTGATATTTCCTACACTGTTAGATGTGGAAATGGACTAAAGATAAGTGACTTGATTGTAAGAATTCAGCACTTGCAAGGAAAAAATAGCCGAGCACACTCCCACTGCAGAGTGTTTGATATGCTGATTATCAACACATTACTCGGACACAAAAGCTTTTAGTAGGATTTGTTAATAGGGTATTAGGTTTCCCTTCGTTAGCTCACAGGAAGGTGTGTACGCGTCGAGCATAAAGTCTCAGGATCTTTGCTGCAAAAAAATGTGTTTGTCATCCTACACACACACTCCCCCAGGAGTGAGTGCTTGTCCGTGCTTTGGCAGGGTGTGTTCCTGAGTGTGACGTTTGAAAGACAATAGGCAGCTTATTGTTACAAGGCAGGGAGTAACTTCGACACCGGGCTCTGCCTGCACTTCACTGTGCAGCTGAAAGTCCTCATAGAAGCTGAAAGAGGTGTGATACTAAAGCTCAAAACAGACAGAATCAACCATGTGCTTACAGAGTGGGATTAATGACATCATGTCTGATTATTTATAAATTAAGCTGTTGTATGTGCGCATGGCTGTAGGGCTGATGGATATGGCTGAAATCAATATCTCAATGCAAATAACAATATTTTTCTGTTATCATTATACTGTATATCAAAACATGGCAAATGTATGCAAAATCACAGACAGAACAAGCTGCGTTGTACTGTTTCACATTAAATATAACAAAAAATCTTTACACAAGTACAATAAAACTTCATTAAGTGATATTATTACACAGCTCTGTTGAAAACTCAATTCTGATTGGTCAATCACAGTCTGCGTCAGTGTTCTACAGTCTGTTATTTTTTATAGCAGACCGTTGCTATGTATAACAGACTGTTGATATGGGCGCAGCTCTGATGTCGGACTCTGGCGGACGGAAGTTATTGATTTCTTAAGTAAGTAGCCGTGTAATAAGCGCGATAGTGTACAGCTAGCGGGTCATTATTGGGGTCCACCCCTCCGCGGTGCGGCATCGCCCTGTCTGGGTTTATTTCACAACAATGACTGGCTCGCTGTACATCATCCCTTACTTGTTATATTAATATTATACAATCCCTCAGAACCATTCATTTGGAAAACCACATTTTGAAAATGGATAACGCAATGTGATCATTTAATCGTGATACAATTCCAATTCCAAGTTAATGCTGCGGGCATTACGGCTGCATTCAAGCTAGACCTGGCGGTGCGGCGAAAACTTAAGTCCTCCCATTCATTTTGAATGGGGGTAGTGCGTTGGGGTTGGGGCTGCGATGGCCGCAGGAAATGCCGAAAAAAAAAGAGTAGAAACAGAATCAATTTTTGGAGAACACAACTCCGACGTCATGCTGGGTTGGCCAATCACGTAAGAGCTGTACAACCCAACCTTGAACAAACAAAAGACGTTAATTGACGCAGTTAATGGCCCATTAGAGTGACTCTCCCTCTCCGCCGCAACGCCTGATCTGGTGTGAATGCAGTCTAATTAGTGAGATATCCCTTTCCCAAGTATCCATGTAAGTACATCAAATCATTACTGATTAATTAATGAATCATATCATATGACGACGTCTCTGTAAATCAGTTTGTGCTTGGTGCTATCCGCTCTTTTTTCTCACACACCAGTGCAGGTGTTTCAGTCTCCGCCATCTCTTTGTGTTTCCTCTTTTCTTCGTTAAGCTGTTTGGCCTTCAGCCTCCTTTAATTCTTTAAACCCACTATTAGAACGCCTTCCATCAGCCTCCATGACACCACAGCCTGATCTGTTTAACACTGTTTTGAGGATCCGTTGGTGGCTTCAGGTTTCCCTCAGTCAGCCGTAGCAAACTGGGAGACTTCTAGGCTGCAGACAGTCTGATATGTGACCTTATTCCTGGCCATCACACCACTTTTTCTAGATGTTACTGAACGTGGATTAAGCTCTTGACAGCTTCATTTACAAAACACGGTCGCAGAGAGGAATGTTGTATTTGACATTCCTACTGTTGCACACAAGCTCACAGTTTCGGTCGTGTCCCGCTACTGAAAGCTGAGATGTTGACACTGATAATTAAACAGTCTTACGTAAGAAAGAACAAAGATTTCTACGCTTAGTATTACCTTGGGAAACTGCGTGTCTGTATTCAATATGAATTTTTGCTTTTGCACTGCAAATGTGTTCATCTTAACACAACAATAATACTATTTTTCTTTACAAATATCACTGGAATCAAACAAGATTACTTGCAGGTTTTTCACTTGTTTTGTAGTAAACAAGATGCAATAAGGGTGCAAGATAAAATCATCCAGTAAGAGGGTGTTTGTAAAAGGCATTTTGTGTCTTTGCTTGTTGTTTTGGCTCTTCCCTGTTTCTGTAATTTGATGTTGGTAAATCATTCCTTGAAGTTTTATTGCCTAACTTGTTTTCGTCATATTTTTTTTCCTGGTTTGTGAGGTTCAAGTAGCTAGTTTAATCAAACCAGGAACTGGATTTGACTCAAAATATAAATCTTGGAAAGAGAACAGACAAGTTCCCGCTTTTAATTACACTTAAGTTAGTTTGAATTGATGGTAAACTGATACTACCCCACATGTGTGTGTGTGTGTGTGTGTGTGTGTGTCTGTGTGCATCACGTGCACTTGAGTGTATGCAAGCCCTTTAAACCTGTCCCTTTAGTGGCTGCTGCCTCTTTCATGGAGAGTTAAGGAGGGGGAGGGATATATTATACCCGAGCTTTATGAATAGGCCGGAGTTTTTTCTCACACTAAAAAGATTGTGTCTCTTCTGAGAGTGAGGACAGTCCTCAACAATGGCTCATTGTACACACCAGCAGCTATTTTTTCAGTCGCTTCTTCGGCCTAATCAGGCCAAAATCTGTCCCTCTCCACAGTCATCTAGATATAATAACTATCCTTTACTTGGAACTTTCCCTTTCACTTGTTTTCTACTTCACACTCCTCTTGCAGCCACTACTCCAAAACGAAAACTTGCTTCAAACAAAATCACGTGAACGCCTCCATGTGTAAATATTTGCTCTTCCCTGAAATGTAGAGCAAAGTTAAACTGACTGCATGAGGTCAGTTTCTTTGCTCTGTTGCGCACAAATAGAAAGGTCTTTGGACCAGCGTTGGAAGTTAGAATATATAAGTCAGAGTTGGTTGTAAACACAGACAGGAATGAGTTGCTTTTGTCACCACAGGCTGCGTTAATGACCTGGTGAACATAGCAGGAAATAGCAAAAACAAAGAAAACAGGATACAAGGAAAGGATGGAGGATTGTTCCTGGCTGTGGAAAAAGAAAAAAACATTTGGTGCCAAAGTCAAACTGTGAAGTTGTCTCCATCTTCCATTAAAGAAAATCTACAGGGCAGGTTGTTTTGCTGCAGACAGAGGTACTAGCCAATTGAAACAATGGGAGGGGCTGTTGGGCTAATCCTCCACTCATGTGACTCTACTGAATCATTAACCCAAGGAGGCCCCTCCTTCAATAACCTTACTCCCCCTCTCCTTCCACGATTTGCTGAGATAGCTGCGGGGAGGGAACGATTTGGTTACACTGAGAGGCTGGGAGGTGCTTGGGCCGGGCAGTCCTGCTGAGAGCAGTGGAGAGAAAACAAGTGGGAGAGTTACAGACAATATGCCTGACAGGTGGAGTCTCCCACAGCGCTTTGTTATGGAATGCAGGACTTTGGAAAGAGAAAATAAGCCACGTTGAACAGGAAACTGTATCAGCACCGGGTTGGCTGATTTAAAACAGCAAGAGCCATGAAGAGCCCGGTGGTTTATGGCAACCCGGTCATGTTTGCCCCGGTGGATTGGAACTATGCATCTGGTGCCCCGGTAAGGAGAGGGAAGAGTGTGGAGGAGCTGGGGGATGCCGGCTGGGCCAGAGAGAGAGAGCGGATTGCCCATCTGCAACATCTTCAGCAACTACACCAACTGCAGCTCCAGCAGCAACAGCAGCAACAGGTTGGATATCCTGCGTATGGAGTAGTTCCTCAAGGGCCAGTCATGGTGCCAAGTCCTGTTGACCTAGTTACACCTCCAGGCTGTCCCATGCCAGTACATGGCGGCATGATGGTGCCTGTAGGTGGGCCGGGGTCACCTCAAGTGCATGTGCCAGCTCCGTGGCCGGCACAATGGGAGAACCAAGCCCAGATTAGACAAGACAATGCCTGCCAGCAACCCAGTCGGGAGTATGATGACCGTCAAAGGGCAGCTTTCCAAGAGAAGAGGCTTCAAGGACGGGACGTTTACTACCACCCTGGTTCGGAGGATGGTCACCTGAACGTGAGGGTATCTGAATGGAAAGGCAAACATTGTTTTTACCAGGGCCCTGAGGATAACAGCCAGCGAGTGCCAGAAGAAAAAGACAATAATTACTTAAGAACTCAAGAAGGGTACGAGGAGGACCGGAGAAGAAGGGACGACCGGGTGAGAGAAAATGACCGTTATGACTACAGGAATCACAGAGACGTGGAGGAGTATGATCACAGGGACAAATACAGCTACAGGGATCAGTACGACAGGAAATACGATGAGCGCCGCGACGACAGAGAGCAGCAATATTATGACAACAGGAAACACCAGAATTGTGATGCCAGAGACAGTGAGTATGAAGACCGCTATGATCGTAAAGACCCCTATGCTCGCAGAGACGATTACAGGGACAGTGATCGCTACTATGACCGCGATAGGGAGTATTATGATTCTAAAGAGAGTGATCGCTATAGAGAAAAGGAATACTACCAGCGTAGAGAGGAGGACCGCTACTACGATGAACAAAAACGTAAGGACCGCTACTATGACCGGGATGCAGATGATCGATATGACCGCAGAGAAAATAACAACAGAGATAGGGATGACTATAACGGAAGGGGCGAGGACACTTACACCAGTAAAAGAAGGGACCAGTATGACTCTGAACTGGACTCTGGTTATAAGGAGAGGGACCACTACGACAGGTACAAGGACCAAGGTGATGACAGAAGAGATGAGCACTACGCCCAAAGAAGGAGAGACCACTACAAAGCCAGGGACCACTATGAGCGCAGGACTGCGGACCACTACGAGCGCAGGACCGCGGACAACTACGAGCGCAGCGACAACGAAGACCGCTACGACTCCAGAGAAGGGGATCGTTCCCGCTACAAGCCCAGAGACAGATATCCGGATTTACGCTTAATAGCCGTAGATCGCGAGGAATACCCTAAAAAAGATGGCAAGACGCACTGTGAGGAATGGGTCGAGCAGCAGAACCAGAAGTTGGCGCTCGGAATGCAGTGTTTTGAGGATCCCGTCATATACCGGCGCAGCGACAGCGAAGAAAAGGGATATGAGTCGAGCGCCGGGAGCGTTGGTTCAAAACGGGGTCGCAAGCCTGTTTACGTGGGCTCGCTAGATCGCAAGACCTTCTACAGGAAGGCAGCTTCAGCTCCAACCTCCCAGTTCGCCACCGTCAGGAAACAAAACCAAGGTAAACACAAGGATATTGTATTTGCACAGCATGACGTATTTATGATATTCTCAGGTACCACTCCACTTTACAGATCTTGAAAAGCAAACAATGGTTCGCAAGGGTACTTGTCATTTACAGCCCCTTTAGATAAAACAGGGTGGGGAGGTCGACAGTGTTGGGTGTCACTTCTTCTTATCAATGGTGACCTCCAGAGGTGCTCTTCTAATCAATGCTGGTAGCTTCAAAGTGCTGACTAGCCAGACTCACCTCCTTAGAAAGTGTGTGTGCTGGAACCTGTGCGTGTGTGTGTGTGTGCGCATGTGTCAGTATCACCTCACAGGAAAGTGAACTGTCAGGAATTTGCAGGCGTAAGAACCTACAGAACAGGTTTTGTGGGTTCTTGTTGTCTGTCTGTAGTTTTCCTGTGTGCTGCCCTACTCTTCCACACTGATGCTATGTATGTGCACCCGTAACAAGTCTGTTCAGTTGTTGCATGACTGGCAGGTCTGTCTTTTATTAACGTGGTTCTTTTCAGATGGGGATACATTTAAAATCTCACTCTATGGAGCAGTACATGATGGGTGAAGAAGTGGCTCTGTTTTAGTATGTTTTGTATACAAACCACATCTGTATTTACTATATACGTCTCAGCCTAAATGTTACAAAACCCACCAAGTTACAAAGTACTGCAGACAGTCAACGTAGGTTTGTTATTTTAACCAAGCTTTGGACTTTGTGATTCATGTATCGAAAATAGAAAGACACAACTTAACCAAAGCCTAAAATGTAGGGCTGGGTATATTTTAAAAAATTGGGGCCAGTACAATACCTGAGCTTCAGTTCAGATAGCAAAACAATACTTTTTGATATTTTTAGAAGAAGTTTGGGCGACATTAGGGCTGCAACTAACTATTACTTTCATTGTCAATTAATCAGTTGATCTTCTTCTTGATTAATCAATTAGCAGGTTCGTCTATAAAATGGGGAAAAATGTTGATCAGTGTTTCCCAAAGCCCAAGATGACGTCCTCAAATGTCTTGTTTTGTCCACAACTCAAAGATATTCAGTTTACTGTCATAGAGGAGTAAAGAAACCAGAAAATACTTACATTTATGAAGCTGGAATCTGATAATTTCATCTTTTTTTCTTAAAAAATTACTCAAACCAATTAATCGATTATCAAAATAGTTGGTGATTAATTTAGTAGTTGACAAATAATCGATTAATCGTTGCAGTTTTATTCACTTCGGAGAGCAAAACAATACTCTTTTCACACTTTTAGAGAAGTTTGGGCGACATGAACATGTTTAAACCCCTTTTCTTAATAAAAATAAAAGCACAAGCTGTGCAGTGCACGTGCAATGTCAATTGACTGATTTAGAGGAGGAAATATCTGTCAAAAGAATTAGTAGTAAGTAAACAACCTACGCATTTAACCAGGCATTTGACACTAACTTTCAACGCTATGTACACATTTCAGTTGATCTTCACCAGCCCCGTGGCGACGAAGTTATCACCTGTTAACACTGAGAATGGTTCAGAAGTGCAGTAGTATGTAAACACCAAAATAAACTAGAACTACATCAGAAAGTAGGTGTGTGTTCGAGTGTGTTCAAGTGTGTTTCATTGGGAATCGAAGAAGCACTCCTGACTCCCTTCATTGTGTCTGAGAAGAAGCAGGTGGCGCCCCCATGAACCCTCCCCCAGTTACCTAGAAACCCACTCACACACACACACGTGCACAGCTACGCACACACACATCTCAGGAGTCCAAGTATTAATCCCTAGCGTCAGCATGGTGAGTGGATGGCGGGGGTCTGTCTGGTGCCAGGCGGTGGCCGGCACTGGCCTGACTCCTTCACTGCAAGACCAGACTGATACTCAGTGTGTGTGTGTGTGTGTGTGTGTTAGTGAGGCTTATTTGAGAGATGACGCCATTTTTAAAAAACACACACACACATGCACGCTTGCTTCTGCAGTGTCTTGTCATCCTTTAATCTCGTTAAACTGTTTCAGCTCTGTCAGGGGGTTTGCCCCGAGTAAAGCATTTGATAGCACGGCTAAAAACATTAGGGCCATCTCGTCGCAGCGCTTATTGGGCTTATACGCTGCGACTCAGTGACATTGAGGTGATGGACGAGGCTTTAGAAGGACCTCAGGGGCATGTATAAGGGCCTTTGTTCTCAGTAATCCAGTTATTACTATAACTTTATGTGTGTGTGTGTTTGTGTGTGCTGCAGGCACCAAAGAGGGCAATGTGTTTTTGCAGGAATAGATAGTGTAATCAGAAATATGTGTGTGTAAGTATGCACCTGGATTTCTGTTCATGGTTGCAGTCTTAAACTTTTCTACTGCTATGTGTTTGAGCGTCTGTGTGTGAGTAATGTGTTGTTATCCACCAGCGTATGCTCTGTAATCCTGTCGCTGCCATTGGTGGGCAGCGGTAACGGGGTCGGGGTGGGGGAGTTAGGAGTTAAGACAAGATCTCAGATCGTCTGACAGCATTGCTCTAAAAGACGTCTTATCTCACTGCTGGCAAGCAAAAAAGTCAGTTGGCAAAAAAATGAATTAGCTCATTAGTCCAGAAGTCTGCATGAGTCAGTCAGTGGTGCTCACTCTTTTCCTTTTGGTTCATCCTCAGTCCGCCTTAGAGTTTTTATTTTGAAATCACGTCTAATAATCATCCAAGTGTCATCTAGTTTTATTAGTTTAAGATTGTTAAAATGTCCCAACTCCAGTGCAATTCATTTTCATGAACATTTATTTGGTTCATGTTAATAAAGCTTATTACACGGCTTTGTTGATTACTCGATTCTAATTGGTCAATCACGGCTCTCTACAGTCTGTTGTTTTTTTTTAATAACAGACCGTTGCTATGGACGCAGTTCTGAAGTCGGACTCTGGAGGACAATTTTTGACAAATTATTGATTTCTTAAGTAAGTAGCCATGTAATAAGCAGGATAATGTACAGCCCATCGCCCTGAAGGGGTTTATTTCACAACAATGACCGGCTTGCTGTACATTACCCCTTACTTAGACATACATCAAATGAGCTTTTTTACTCTCCATATTAAGTGTTTTCCAAAATTGAAAAGTTGAGCCCCGGGACTAGGAACCTTTTGAGGAACTCGTTGTGTTTCGACCAGCGTTTCTAAATTTAGTTCCGGGGCCATTTTCTTGGGACTTTTTAACCCCAAAGAGGCCCCAGTCAGGGGGGTAGTACATTCTGAAAGTACAGGAACTTACGGGGTAGGGTTTGCTGGGATGACCATCACCATCAGAGCATTTCTTAGTTTCATAACATATTTCATTGTATATAAAGATGTAATATATATTTATTGTCCATGTCCACCTGCACAACCCCTTCCACACTTAATGTGGCCATGCTAGAATGAGATTAAATGGACACATTTTTAGCGTTGACATTAACACACGTGACTTCATTTGAAAGCATCTGTCTCGCCTTTCGGCAGTGATGTAGTTTATATGTGATCAGAGAGTAAATGGTGATGAATGTGAGATGAGACCAGGCTGTGTCCATTTTAAGTATGGTCACGTAGTTCACCTCATCCATACCTGTACATAGTCAGAGCAGGCTCAGGTCCAGGGAATGGCTCATGTGCCACAGGGCCCGTCCACACCTGGTTCTTGGCTTCATTATTTTTTTAATTGCTGAATTAATTAATTGCTGGAGTTTCATAACTGTCTCTCTCTCTCGGCTTCCCGAGAGAGAGACAGAGAGAAAAAGAGAGAGAGATTGAGCAAAGAGACAGACAGCGTGGCGCTATGAATGTGAGGAAAAAAAGTTATTTTCTGATTGTTTGACGACGGTTCCTTTCTAAAGCAGAAATTCATAACCATCAAACACTCAACAGATGACTTACTGTGGAGACAGATGCTCTTAGTTTCATTTTCAGGTCTTTAGACTGCGGTGGAAACACAGACAACAATGAGCTGAGGGAACCTTTTTACAGGGACCTGCATACGTAACAAGATTGATGTTATGTGTACTTTTTCAGAGGGTAGGCCTATGAGAAAAGACAGCTGATCTTTGACCTTGAGGACTTTCCCATCAGGACTAGTTTACTCTCGATAAGGCCGCGTTCATACAGCCAGCATTTGAGATAGTCATATATGATCATAACCAAAGTAATTACCTGAAACTTTCAGGACGTCACTACTAGGACAGTATATACTGTATATACTAATGACTACACACTCCAGCGTACAGTATGTACGACAGAGAGCCGCTCTCTTCTGTACACTCGCTGCCTGTCAGATGAACGTGTTGTGCTTTTCATCAACTCATTCATCAAGCACGTTTGTCACTATTTGGTTGTTTGAATGTTAGTTTGTGGTAAAGACTACCACAGTTGTTATATTTGGTGTGTACCAACTGTCACGGTGGTTACAAATGTTGATCTTGGCCATTGTGACATTAGCTTCAGGGACTCATTTATTTACATGCAGGGATTATTTTACTGTCATCTGTTGTAAAGTGGTTAAGACTCACTCTTGTTAGTAGATAAGGGTGTCAATCTCAAACACTGTCTGTATGAACAGAGACACTTATATCAATATCAATGCAGTATTTCCCCAATATTTACATTTCCAGTATCAGTTTATGTATATTGTTTTAAATTGGATAGTTATTAGGATAGTAATAAAAAACCATCCTGCCTTTATGCTCTTGTTTGAGGGTGTTTACGTTAAGAAGCTTACTTTTTTGTCTATATCAGTAATACATTAAAGGTGGTGATGTATTTTCAGGAATATAAAGAAAGGCTACCGTGAGGTCAGTCATTGTGCATTGCTCAGAATAGTTGAACGAAATTCTCTTGTTTACTACTTGTGGGAAAACTCATAAAGCCCTCTGGCAGATCTTTGCCTTTACTTGTCTTACAACTAGCAACATATTATGCTGCAAGTTCAGTCATCTCAAAGTCTCAAGGCAGTTTCTCACAATCACACAATATTTTCCCACACAGGCAGTAAAGGCAAAAGTCTCTGAGTCATCAGACTGTATGCAAAACGGAGAAAATGTAATATAATCTACCGTTTTTTTCTTTGCATTTGGATCCATGAACATTTCAAAATGTTTTTTTTTACTATGTTGTTGCACCACAAAGCACCTGTGGGACCCAATAGACCCGTTGTCCTCCCCTACAGCGTTTTCCTTGAATAGGTCCCTCACTTAATGGCTTCGGTTCCTCCTAAAGCTCCTCGCTGCACATATGCAAAACTGATGGTCTCTTGAAGTAATTGGACATTGTTCAACATAGAAATGAGACGAAATGAGAAATTCCAAGGAAGCCAGAGATCACAGTCTTGGTCCCATTTACCATGCAGCTACTTATTTATTCAGCTTGTTAATTAGACTGCAGCCCGTATCCACCTGGAAACAAGAAGAGGAGTGGAGTCTCATGGTGTCCGATAGTGGACACTAAACACAGGATTAAATCCGGAGAAAATGTTACATGTATCAGCACACAACCTGCTTTTGTAACGACTGAATGGAGAGTTGTAATTACAAGCAGTTCCCAACAATAGTGCATAAAGGTTGCTGTGAGTTTTGGCCAGGAACAGGAATGTGACCTTTTGACATTTGACCCTAAAAAAGAGATAAACAGGATGGTATGTCACTGAATAAACTCCCCTTTTTTCTATTTCTAAGTGACCTTGCCTGGAGAAACAGCTGGTGGTACAAATCTAAACAAAGGGCTAGGGATTTAGCAAAAATAAAAGTGTGCTTAGTCAATTGGGTGATTCAAAAATATGCTCAAAATTTAGGATTTTGTTTGTTTCTGCAGATAAATGACATAAGCGCTGTCTCTTTCCTCTAAAACACAAAGTTAATATTTGCTCTGCCTGTGCTGACATGGTTTCCTTAAACCAGTTACCAGCGTCATGGGTTTTTTAATACACCCAGTATTAATCACAAGTCACGGCTTGCAGGTTGTTAGGTAAATATTGTTGGAAACGTCATTTTGTGGGAGCTTGTATGAACTTATTCTCATGTCCCAACTGAACACACACTCACACTCATGCAGAGTTTCCCATGTGATCGTTTCAGCCACTCCCTGCTCTCCAAAAAAACTTGGCTTGATATGAGGAGGGCCCCCGCTATTCGCGCTGCCATGGCGACTGTGCATTCTGCTGTGAACTTTGGAGCGGCACACACACAGCGGCGATTGTGTCTGACCTTAGAGTGCTCTGTGCAGGCCAAAACTTTTGACTTTGCACGGCTGGTAGTGGAGCACGCCGACTACGGACCATGAATTCAGACAAGTGTTGTTTGAGAACGGGTTTTGCTGCAGTTGTGCAACAACTCTTCAAAAGATTGTCATTTTATATAAAAAAGAATATTCTTGAGTTTACTTGGATGATATTATATTTTTATAAAAGAGTTAAAAATATCTTTTAGTGCAAGATAACTTTGGAGGATTGAGGGGAAGATATTGAATCTTTATTTTGATAGAATTGAGCCTGTCAGAAGAGGAGCCCGGTCAGGTGTCAGTAGACTGTGAAACATGAAACAGATCAATCACAGAACTGGACTTAGACTCAGACACTGGACTTGACCCATCCTACTCAGCATGATCACTAATAAATATTACAGTCGCCAAACGTGAGTTAATGCGGCATAACAACTCAGAAATGATTCGTTCCATCAGAAAAGCAGCATTAAAATCTGAAGGAAGCATAAACATTGGCTCCTTCTCTGTATTTCCACCACGAAAAGTTAATATCTGAAATATAACATTTCAATTAGATGTCTTTTAACAAATAGATGAATTAAGCTCAGTAATGAATCTCATGTGACACCTGACTTGAGGCGTAAACACGTGAAGGATGGAAATCAACTTGTGCAGTCAGGATATGTAGTCAAACACAGCAAAGACAGATCTAGCAACGTAAGTTTAAAAGAAGCTAACGTGGCATGTGTACAGCACCTAACAACGTGAAAATGATCCCAATTCCATACTGATTGCACGTCGGGTTTGAGTACGGTTGATGCTAGAATGGATGGTCCATAGTCTACACATGTGCTTCCTATGCGTCTCCTATCTCCTGACCAATAGGCTATCCTAACCCTAACCATTCACACCTCCGGACCATCCATTCTAGCATCAACTTTTGAGTATGTGGTGTGTTCATTTTGTCTTGGAAAGTGACAAAATAAAGTATACTTGAAGCAGACAGTATGCATAGTAAACATGGTCATTTTTTGAGTCTGCTGCTGATGAACTCTTCTCCCACAATGTATCCACAAAAATGAAGTGAATTATTGGTGTCAGCTCCAAAAACAAAATCTATTGGTCTAAAATGGTTTCAACAAGGATGTTGATTTGTTTGTATACTCACTGCTAACACAGTATACTATGATAGTTAGTATGTAGTGTGTAGTATGGATGCAACGCAGCATGTTGAAGCCGGACACCTGTTAAGAGTCTAAGCAACAAGCAGCGATAGTCCAGCTCCAGGTTTTGTTGTCTGCCAGAGTGGTCGTCCTCTCTGCTGTCTCTCTCTCTGTGTGTGTGTGTGTGTGTGTGTGTGTGTTTAATGATGGTGGGTTCCCATCCATTCTCATGGTAATTGGAGGTCTGGAATGGAGTTTCTGCAGCGGGACGCGCAGTCCTCTACAAGGCTCAGGAGGTGGACTTAAGATTGACAATGGACTATCGTAGAATGGGTGTCGTTGTTTGAACCACTATGTGTGTGTGTGTTTGTGTGTATGTGTGTGAGGAGGCGGAGTGTGTGTGCTTGTTTTTGAAGTGGTTTGAAGAAAGTTGCGAGCAGCAGGTGGGTGAAGCCTCATCATCTTCTCTTTTCTCCCTCTTGCTCTCTTTTTGTCTGTGTACGAGGCGGCGGACATATAGAGGCTGAGAGAGAATAAACATTTTAAGAAATATTCTCCCTAAGTGTGTATATATATATATAGATGGCGAATTAAAATTCGAATGAATATTATGAGATTATATGATTTGTCCCCCTATATCATTGCATGCATTAAAATGGGCAAAGCCAGACAAAGTGGTGAAACTGCCTCTTATTCTTAAGCTTACGTCAAACCTGCAAAACAAACAAAAAAAGCAAGATTTCATACAAATAAGACAACGCATATTAACCATAAATCATAGTGGGATTATATGAATTCACCACAGCAACACTCCAGTCACTGCCTCACTAATCTTTGGGCACCTGTAAGGCCATTAATTGTGACTGAGCTGTCCTTTGTTTGTGCCACCTGATATCCACTTAATTTTTTTTGTTAAATCCTTGATGACCTGTGCTGATGTATCAGCTGTGACGGTGACATTACTCATACTGGCTGTCTGAAGACAGAAAGGTGTGGTGCAGTGATTTTATAATGCCATTAAGAAACACTCCCTGTGGTGGCTGCTGTGTACTTGTTTATCTATGAGCTTAGTTATGGACATGATTCATAAGGCGTAACACACGATGGCAATCAGGAACTGGTTCCATCTGAAAACATTTTGAAATTGCCTCATTGCTGTGAAACGTTCAGGCTCCTGTTTCCAAGAAGTAGGTTTACTGAGTTCTCCCAAATCTGGAAAAAGAGCTGTTCCTGGTTTTACTCTGCAAAGGTATCCAGATGAAGCTGCTTTCCGCTCTACAATACACTATTGATTCCACCTGTTGATGCCTGTGCATTGCAACTTGCAACTGGGACGCACAATCTCTGAGTTTGCGTTCTAATGAGTCCTTGATAATGGAAGAAAATTAGATATTTCCTAGTGCATTTATTAACATCAGAGCCTGATAGGGAGCCTTTAATAATCAGATCTCGTCCATATTACGGTTGGATAGGGAGCTATTTAGTGAAGGCAGGGATTCAGTTCATCTGCCTTCATTAGCCCATATAACCCCCGATATTTCAAGAGATTACACAGGCAGTGCCTTTGTTTTATTTCTCCAAACTCTTTAATATGTGTAACCAGGTCAGCGTTTGAATGCACAACTCATTTATTAACCCTTTCTGTGCAGACGCCCCCTAGCCCCCCTGCAGAGTCATCAGCCCTGTTTTTCCTCTTCATCTGGATGTTTGCTCGCCATAAAGAGTCGATCATACAGCTACACCCATGTTACATCAGTTCTATAGTATGCATGTGTGTGTATAATACATACATGTACCGTATGTACGCAAGGGTAATTGTACTGTATGCTACAGTGATCCTTTAATGATCTTGTAATGAGCCGACATACATACACATACACATACACATACACATACACATACATATTTAAACATTGTTATTTTCTCCCCAGTAGAGTTTAAACATCACTTTTCTCAAACCTGTTGAATGTTTTCTTGTTAAGACAAGACTGGAAATGCTAGGGGTGTAAATTACAAGTTTCATCATGATATAATATTATATTGATTCTTTGGACAATGATACGATATTTGCCGATATCACAAAGTCTGCCACGAAACGATTTCAATTCGATTCAGGGGCCTGCGATCGATATGTGACGATGTCATTTAACACAATAAGTTACATTTATATCAGCTCACAAAAAGCAACCAAAGACATTTAAATAAAAACGATCTACTCTTTTTAATCAATGAATCAATTAATAAATATAAAGTGGGAATTTCAAAATAAAAGCGTATCTTAAAGATGATAATATGCATAAATATTTTCACTTTGCATCGATGATATTGGATTGTTGAATTGATGTATTGATCCAGATTGATTTATCGTTACACCCCTAGAAAATATAATATATTGCTTTTTTTGTATAATTACTTGTAGCAGTTGTCTTCCTATCAGATACAGTGGGTCCTCTATTGGTCGTCATATTGCAGATATTGAATTAGCACTCAACAGGTGTTTAAAGTCAGACCACAGCTATACAGTAATGAATGAACAGCTGATAAACATAAAATGACAACGTATTAAACCTGGTTGAGAGGACAATTAACTGGCCTCAATTCAGCTCAGTGATTTTCTGACTTTACAGACTTGAAAAACATTCCCAACAGTCATTATCATGAATAATAATTCATAGAACACTTTGTTTTCCTGATTAGAAAACCTTTTATGGCCTGACACTTTCAGCAGCAGGTCGTTGTTTGCTCTGATATATTAGTCTCTGATTGTTGGCATCCAGTCCCAGACGTGTGATTCAATAGGTGCTAAGTAATTGTTATGTGGGTGACCCAGGCAGATCCGGTTTCACATGCTGATAGCGTCATGTCACACCTTGTGGGCACCTGCGATTATGTGTCTGGCTAAATCATGTTATATAATTCTTTCAAATTCAGTCGTCAGATGTAGAATAATTTTTTTTTTATGAAATTCTCATTCTTTAATTAATGAAAAGCAGATCTGCTGTGCACTAGATTTGAAATGAATGAGGTGTATTGTACTTTAACTGTTTCTCTTGCGAACACGTGCACGCTGCCTGTGTACCCTCTTTATAAAACTTCACAGAACAAAGAAAAGTGGAATTTCATAGAAGTAGGTCAAATTCTGGTCATGCTGGTTCACAGGTTGGTTCTGATGGTAATAGCTGCATATTTAACCCTGTGAAGTGGAGCACATGATGTAGTTGTGTGTGGAGGATCAAACATGTGAATGAGCCGATTGATTCCAATTAAGCTCTGAGTCTTTTGTTTTCAGTCTCTTTGTATTGTGCTGCTGTCTGACTTCTAAAAACCCCTATTAGTGAGCTACTTTCTCACCAGTGTAGCAGCAGCAGCAGCAGCAGCAGTGACGGATGCTACAGGGAGATGTGGTGCAAGCGGTGAGAAAAGCTCCTTTGGGTCGAGCTTTAGCCAGGTCACGTGAAGAGAGAGAGAGGGATGAGGTCAGGGTGGGAGGGAGGGAGACAAAAGGCAGGTGGCTCAGAGGATCACTGTCGGGTCATAACATATCATATTTTTGTTTGCATCAGAATGTAAAAAGCTTTGCAATTAAGTTTTGCAAGTTTAATCTTAACTCGATACTCTCGTGAGAAGTGGTCATAAACCAAACCGTGACGCTGCAGCAGTCTGGGCTATGTGTACATGTAGCGTGCCCATGTTTTCAAGTGCACGGGGTAATGAGGGTAAGCAGAGTTAACTCCATTAGCCTCTGACAGCATCTGCTCGAGGAGCGAGGAGGGTGACGTCACCCTCGTCTGTCAACACAACGCAGAACATGCTGAATCTTCACCTGCTGAGATGTAACGGGAGCTAGAGCAGGGTTTCCCCTCCGCTGATTTATTCATGGTGATTCCTCAAAATATCACACTCTGAATAGATTAATCCAACTTGTAACGCAAAGTGACATCATCAGTGCTGCTTGTATTGTATGCACAGGCATTTCTACTACTACTACTGTATCTTTTCATCCACAACACTTCAGTCAGGCTGCTAATTATCTAGCCATTTGTTGCTACTGAAGTCGTAAATCTTAAAAAACAGGTCATGAATCTATGTGCTCATATTTATGAAAGCGTAAATAGTTTCTTTAAACTGTAGCTTTTAGCAAACGTTACTTAAACTGGAGTGAATAGTGCATTTCGAGGGACTTTTTTTTAGTATATTCTAATGAGCCTGCATGTGACATAGTAACGCTTTGGTTATGATTACCGTAAGGAGAATGAGCTGACGTGGAATCGTGACGTGGAAACATTTGGATCTTTTACACTCTGAGATTAAACCGACATTCTCAAAGCTCCTTTTTCTCTCTAGTTAGAAAAATTCAGATGTGCACAGACAGGTGAAAACCTGTCACACGGAACCCCCACTAAGGGCCGAGTCTGATAGTGTGACGTCACTTTGGCCGTGCAGACACTCGCGGATGCGGCAAGCATAAATCAAGCTTAAGGGTAATCAAACGTGAACAGCTTGTTGAAACACATATTTTCAGAAAAAAACTGACTGGGTTGTCTTATTTCACAGTTTGTGGGTTAATAGATACTCCAGATACCCAAATGTATGTGCACAAGCACTGACAAAGTGAGTTTTTCATGATATGTCCCCTTTAAATACACCACAATGCCCATGTTCATGATAATGAAGGAACCCCTCCAGTGAGTTCCAATAGTGTGGCTTATTTTATAGTGTTTGGATGACTGTCATAGGCACAAAGGAATAAGCTCAGGCTTTGGATACACAAACAATTCATTGTCAGTTTTCTTTTCATGGGATTTGTTGCCAATAAGAAAAATAAGAATATCACCAGACATATCTTTTAACCTAACAGACCGATATCTCCCTGAGTAATAAAAGATACAACATGTATCATCCCTGTCTCCAGTACTGTTATCTCTGTTCCCTCAGTCCCCCTCTAACTGCCTCTTCTTTACTGTCTGCTCGGTCCCTGAGAGCCTGTACGTCTGTAGCTGCTGTCACAGGCCATTGTGCCGCACACAAAGAGCCTGAGTCCACTCCAGTTTTGGGTCCATTCATAAAGAGCATTGGTGCATGAACCAGGCTCTCCCTCCAGTCCCAGGCACCCCCAGAGATCAGTCCTCTGGGAGTGAGAGCAGAGACAACGATCAAAAGCTAGTCAGACAAGAGGAGGAGTGAAGGGTGGGCCGGGTGGGTGGGCGGGCAGGAGTATGTTTGGATACAATGAATGGAGACGTGGGCTGGGAACGTTTTTTCTGTTTCCCTTTTTGGACTTTGTCATCTTTAGAATCACCCCTTTGTGTTCTTTGCTGCAACAAGCTTTGTGTCTGTGCCAATTTCATGGCAATTCATGAGCAGAAATTGATACATTTATTAAAAGAAATTCATAGATTTGTATTTAACAATTATATTACAATGATAAAAGAGAAGTTTGCCATAAGATCAAGATCGATTTCAGTTTAGTTGGAGCTAAATCTGTCTCCTCTCCTCTCCTCTCTCCAGAGATGACGCTCCTGTCGTCCCAACCCAAATCCCTGGACTCCACCCCGACCTCGGACTCCTCCCCCGCCGCCGGTACCGAGGATCCAGAGCTGAGGATGATGGAGAAGAGGGCAAAGGTCATCGAGGAGCTTCTGCAGACGGAGAAGGACTACATCAAAGACCTGCAGATGTGTGTCGAGGAGATCATCGAGCCGCTGCAGAAGAAGCAGGTAAAGAGATGGAGACGTTGTGGAGGTGGAGTAAGAGCTTGGTAAAGGGATAGTTAAGGTGCTTTGAAGTGGGGTTGTATGAGGTATCCATAGTTAGTGTATTACCTAGAATATGTCAACCACTTTACTTTATTGTCAGACAGCCCTTTCCAATGGGGAACTGAAGCCGTTATCTGTGCTTTCTTCAAAGCCACCAGACTCCATTGACAAAAACAGTAATTTTATCTGGCAGAGACAACAGGAGCAAAGAGAAAACATTAGAAAAATCATAATTTTAAGTCTTTTGAGACACATTTTGATCAGGGATGTGACATTTACATGGGACATACCATTACTGACCTCTTTGTATACATGAATATACAGTTTGGTGTCTGACTGCCTGGACTCTGCTGCATTTACCCCCCCTTGCTCATCTAATCCTCAGTAATGGAAGATGAGAGCAACATTAAAATCTATCGTCTACATTACCACTGTCAGACTTTCACTTTTATTTCAGCATGCAGACCATCATTTCATTGTTAGTCATCTTATGACTTGAGTAGAGGAGGCAGCTGTGACCTGAAACCTGGATCAGGTGTTTACATACCATAGCATCGTGGTTTCTATCTCCAGTTAGTAGAAACAGGTTTCTCAAACCTGGGATAAGTTTCTAAATTAAGACTATTGTGTTTTACACAAACAAAACATTACAAGTATGCTCCAAAAAAAGTGAACAGCACAGATGAACTTTTATCTCCGTTTTAAAACTTTCTATCTGCATTTTCCTAAAAGGTGAAGAATGTGGACTTTGACGGGCTCTTCGGCAACATCGGCTCTGTGATCGACCTGTCACAGCGCCTGTTTGAAACACTGGAGGACACCGACTCCATTGGTAAGAAGATTTTTAAAAGATGCATATCCTGTGACGTTATTGTTTTACTGACAGTTGAGTCAGGTGACCTCTTTCTGCACGGCGTACTTTGTACTTTATTCACGTTTAAACTGGATCAAATTTTATTGGATTGAACTTTGAACGCATTTTTGAAAAAAGCCACCGTTAGAGGAAGTTGTTTTTTAATTAATTCTTGAGTTTTGCCCCCAAACAAATTCATGTCTCTACCAACTTACCCAACTATTTTGTCTCTTTTGGTGTAATTTCTCATAAAAGTAAAACATATCCTCCTCCTTCCTGTCCTATTTCTCTTTTTAAACAAACACATAACCTTTACGTTTCTGCACCCTGTGCTCTCAGGAACGGTATTTCTGGGCTTCAAAGCTGAGCTGGAAGAGGTGTACAAGATCTACTGCCAAAACCACGACGATGCCATCTCTCTGCTGGAGAGCTACGAGAAGGAAGAAAACATCCAGCGCCACGTGTTGGAGTGTCTGGAGAGACTCAGGTGAGAGACCGAGAGCAGGAAAATATGTCCCAAAAAAGGGGTCACTCACTAGTTGTAGTTTTAGATTTCAGCTTTGACCTGTGTGTTTCAATTTAAAACAAAACTTTTGCATTTGAGTGACCAAAGTGTTGCATGTTGGTGTGTGTAAAAGCATGAAAACAAAGCAAGAGTGGCCACTAATACAAATATATAAGTAAAACATTAACTGTAAAAGGTTGTTGATCATTTATTGTAAGTAGAGTTCAGTCAGTGATAAAGTTATGGGAACGTGTGTGATATGAAAACCTTTTCAAACTATAACTTTGAATAGGTTTTTGCAGTAGATTAATAACTTTGAAATGGAGTCTGTAGATATTTATTCAGATTTCCTGTTGTCAGAGTATATGTTTTGATAAAAGTCCCGTTGTTATGGAGTTCAAGGGTACAGTAAGGTTTCCTGTTAGTCACATGGGATTCATTTATGACGGGGTTTCTTTAGCAGACTTTGAACTTTATGACAGAGACGTGCAGACGCAGTAAATCTTTAAACAGAAGTAGACAGATAGTAACTTTATTAATCCCGAGGGAAATTCAAGAGTCGTGTCTTTTCAGACTGAAACCCTTCAAATCTGCCATTTTTCTGTGAAGATACCTCACGCCACCTCCTGCTGTGAACATGCTACGTGAGCACTATGAGATGAAGCTGCTTCCTCAGTAATGTGGAGCAGTCCAAAAATGTGCCCTACCTGGTTTCACCTGCCTGGTTTCACCATCAGTGACTCAGGGATTTGAATTGACACTGCTGTAAAATAAAGTGTTTGAAGATAAACACAGACCGGAAGCTTTAGAAAAAAAGGGCGCTGGTTCCAAGAAGAAGGCGTCGCCATAAACAAAAGGACAATGTACAGCTGTGTGTGCACACCGCCAATCCTTTGTTGACATGAAGTTGTTTTTAGTTTCTCTTGAAATACAGTTTTTCTAGTCATTTTAAAAGTTAATGTTGCCTTGTCAGGGATATAATAGTCTTTTATAGTAGTAAAACAATAGTGTGTATGCGTCTGTTGCAGCCTACTGAGCTTTAAAAGGTCACTTAATAGAAACTGCCAGGTTTTACTGCCACACTGGGCCTCTATCCAGCTTTAAGAGAGAATTCACAAAACAAACCCATAACAACGGCGGGTGCTTGACCTTGCAAAGTAAAATCCTGGATTATGTTTCTGCATAATCTTCCTCTTGAGTTCTGCAGACTTTAAGCCCTGTGGAAAAAATAAATCACTCATAAAAGTTCTCACAGTTCATAACAGTAGGTTTATAAATCCTGTTTTTGTCATCTTTCTACCTCTTCCCAACCTTCCCTTCAACAGGGCCATATATCGCGAGTGGTAAGTCTCCACAACGAGTGTCGCCATGATTTCCAGCATGAGAATCATCTTGACCGCATGCCTTTTGCTCACTAACCCCTCTGGAAATTACCTCTTTGTGTGTGTGTGTGTGTGACTCTAAACTCTAAAAGCATCTGTACTGCCGTTTCGGTTCCCTCCCCCCTGGGCTGAGATGAACTCATACTTTGCTGGTTGTGTTTGCTCGTGCATGTGGATACTGTATACTACGGTTGTGACGAGAAATAATCCTCTTCTTCTGTGGATAAGCAAAGTGGGAAACTCATCTAATGCCATCTTCTGGACTAAAACAGCAACAGCAATTTACAGTAACTGGTGTACTCAATATTATTAAAAAAAACAACAGTTATAAGATGTTTTCTTTATATTATGAGAATGTTGTAACATGTACGTCCTCTTTATGGTGAATAGAGAAAGTCCGGTAACCAAAAATCCACTTCTAACACATAAGGCTGGGCAATATGGCCAAAATCTTCTATCCCGATATACTGTAGATAATTTCATATCTCCATAATATATATCACAATATAGCATATTCTCTGGTAATTCAATAAATAAATAGTCTATATGAAATAACCACATGGTAAAGCCTATTTTTGTATACTCCTGTGTGAATTAATTACTTGACAAATTCAAAGTACTGAGTATTTTCTCATTTAATTAACAACTTTTGTATAAAATTAACATTTCAAGTCAAATTATAGAGAAAAAATAAATTAATATTTCCAGCTATACACTGACTACGTTTTCATGCATGCACACAACTACAGAGAAATCATATTAAGACAATAGTTTAATTTAACTGAGTTTGATCAGATCTTCGGAGAAATTGGGAGTTATTATCAATTTAGACGACGTAATTATGTATCGTGATATCTCGATATATGATATCATCACAATACGATTCCATTGAAAGATGATAAATTATCATATTAAATTACCGCCCAGCTCTTTTTTACACCATAAACATGTGAAATGACATGTGAAAAATGTGTGTATTGACATGTTTTAATGTTTAGAGGTGGAAATGGGTTTACTTTAAATTGGCAAATAAGATTCCACAAATCAAACACCAATTTGTTAACCTTATTATGTCAATAGCAAGAAATCAAATCACATTTTGGCTGTAAACAACCAAATTATCCAGTTGAATTGGTTGCTAGTTGCTTAGTCCTCTAGATTGCATTAAAACTAAGCAAATCAATATTGTTTTTTCTTATTGTGCCTTCCCTGTTCTTTTATGTCTCCCATAAACTGTATTGCTCATCATCAGAATATATGAATATGTGATGATGGTTACATATCATTGGATCATGAAATCTACATGATATATATAGAGACGTGTGTGTTATATGAATATGGGGACATAATTCAACAGGTGTAATAGTGGCTGACTGTGTGTGAGAGTCTCTCCCTCCAACCAAACCCTATATCTCCCGTCTCTGTCATGTCTTCAGGGGGAAAACAAACTACATCAACCTGGGCTCTTTCTTAATCAAGCCGGTGCAGCGGGTGATGCGTTACCCGCTGCTGCTGATGGAGCTGCTGGGCGCCACGCCGGAGAGCCACCACGACCGGCCCCAGCTCACCGAGGCCCTGCTGGCCGTCAAAGAGATCAACGTAAACATCAACGAGTACAAGCGCAGGAAGGACCTCGGTAAACCTCCCTTAAACTCTGCTGGTTCATCCGTAAAAGTATTTATATCCAGTACAAAGTGTGAACTGTCCTCCCTCTGCTGCTCCACAGTGGTGAAATACAGGAAAGGCGACGAGGACACGTTCATTGACAAGATCTCCAAGCTGAGCATGCACTCCATTATTAAGAAATCAAACCGCGTCAGCAGCCACCTCAAACACCTCACAGGGATCTCACCCCAGGTACATCACTGCTCTCAGCTAAGCTCTGAACCCAGGTGGATGGTGTTCACGAAAACGTGCTGGTTCTGATCTCTTTGTCTTCTGTCTTTTTGTCTCAGATTAAAGATGAAGCGTTTGACGAGGCCGAGAAGAAGTTCAGGCTGCAGGAGAGACTCATCAAGTCTTTTATCAGAGACATTTCCTTGTACCTGCAACATATAAGGGTAAGAGCTTTTTACCACTATCACATGAAAAACCTCCAACTCAGTGTCTTTGTTATTTAGACCATATAAGAACCTGAAATACTTCTACTACAAAGTGTTTCCAAAATCTACATCTAATTAAGTTCCTAATTAAATATTCACTTCAAATGGCCTTCGGTTACTCTTAGTGTTTTTAATGCTTTAATGTTTTAGTATTTATAAACTTTTTTTATAAATTGCTCTTACAAGTTTTATTTTATATTTGTGCACATATTATAATATTGCCTTGTGTTTTTCCATTGCAACCTATTGTAGGAATCAGCGTCTGTAAAGGTCTTGGCAGCCATCAGTTTCTGTGACATCTACACGGAGCGCAGCGTCCTCGACCCCGAGCGCTTCCATAGAGCTCACCGCTGCATCAGCGACACGCAGTTCACACAGTTTGTAAGTCCTCTTCTTCTGTTTAGCCTCGCTTAGTTGCTGTAAAAGTGTATTGGGTATGACCTCACGTTATCTGTCCCTCATTCCCTGAGCAGAAGGAGCGCACGGAGGCCTTAGTCATCGACCCGCTCAACCAGCTCCTCCTCATGTTCGCCGGGCCGCACAAACTCATCCAGAAACGCTTCGACAAGCTGCTGGACTACGACAACTGCAAGGAGCGCGCCGACCGCCTCAAGGACCGCCGCGTCCAGGACGAGCTGCAGGTGGCGCGCAACAACTACGAGGCGCTCAACGCCCAGCTTCTGGACGAGCTGCCCAAGTTCCACGGCGCGGCGGAGGATCTGTTTACTGGCTGCGTGAGGGCCTTCGCTCAATCCCAGAAGGACTTCACGAGGACGACGCTGGGGGAGCTCAAGCCCCTCCTACAGGCTGTGAGTAATTTTGATTATTTCTTTCATGAATATATGGAAATACTAATCCATTCTGTTATTAACTCAGACCTTTACTTTCATCTCCAGTTTTCTAGTAAAGCTGGCACCGAGGGCAACCTGATCTCTAAGTTTCAAGACGAGTACGGTCGAGTTCTCCAACTCCTGCAGAGCTTCAGCTTCTGCCCGGAGAACCTTCCCCCGGCCACCTCCATGAAAAAGACCTTCGAGAAGCAGACGTCGAAAAAGCAACTGCAGGCACCTGTGAGTGGAACCCCGTTTGTGCCATTTAATATATAATGCGCGAAGAGTTCTTGATCTAACTGCGAGTCTTGTCCTTGTCGCTTTCAGCCCAACCACATCATGCAGACAGACGAGCACCGTGCAGGACTTCTGGTACGCTACGGTCCCGAGAAACTCTTCCAGGCAGAGAGAAACTTTAATGCGGCCCAGGATTTGGATGTCTCGATGCTGGAGGGCGACCTGGTGGGTGTCATCAAGCAGCAGGACCCCATGGGTAGCCACAACCGCTGGCTGATTGATACTGGAGGTAGGTCATTTGTACCGCATATTTTGATTTCTGAGCCTGACATTAGGGAAAAAAATGGTGCAGTAATATAATCTATTTCCTTCTCTTGCTTTTCTTCTCTTGCAGTTGGCAAGGGTTTCGTGTACAGCTCCTTCCTCAAACCCTACAACCCACGCAGGAGCCAATCAGACATGTCCATTGAGAGCCAGTCATCTAACGAGTCCGGCTACGGCGGCTCCTCGCCCGTTTTCTCCCGCCAAAACAGCAACAGCACGCTGACCTTTAACCAGGACACGGCCACCGTCAGCTTTTCCACGTCGCAGCCCCAGACTCAGTCGTCGCCACACCCTTCGCTGGACTCTGCGTCATCTCGTAGGAGTCACCACAGAGACGTGCCCACCCTCGACTCCGCCAGTCAGAGCAACTCCATAAACTCCTCCCCCAGGAATCCCTCAAACCGCAGGGAATACTCCGACCACCGAAACTCCTCCAGTCACAGAGACGCCGAGCCTTCTTACCGACATTCGAGCAGAGACACGTACGACGCAAGTTATGGAAGTCCGAGCAGCCACAAGGAGACGTCAGACCTCTCGGAGACAGACTCTTATTCGTCACTCAGAAACAATCGGTCGCAGCGGTATGGACACACGGACAAAACCTACAGCTCATACCAGTGGAGAAATGGAGATAATGGTGGACAGAAGAGGACCGCGTACTCCAGAGATGAGTACATCGAGCCGGAGCCAGAACCAGAACCAGAACCAGAACCAGAACCAGAACCAGAACCAGAACCAGAACAAGAAGACGAGAGTGAAGTAGATGGTCATCAGGTGAGATTTAGTGTGACTGCTTTACCATACCAAAACAAGGGCAGGCAATTTATCTTCAAGTCTTTAAAGTAGCTATTGTGTTGAACTTTTATCTGAGAAAAACAACTTTTTTTTGATGTCATGAGTTTCCTGTTTGTAGAAAAATGAAACAATCCTGGTAAAAATGGGTGCATTGAGGCCAAAAATAAGCTTTAAAGAGGACCTATTATGCTTAATTTCAGGTGCATACTTGTACTTTGGGTTTCTAGTAGAATATGTTTACATGATTTAATGTTCAAAAAACGCTTTATTTTTCTCATACTGGCTGTGCTGCAGCATCTCTTTTCACCCTCTGTTTGAAACGCTCTGTTTGAGCTCCCAGTCTGCTCTGATTGGTCAGCTGGCCCACTCTGTTGTGATTGGTCAACCAACCCAAACTCCG
Organism: Sebastiscus tertius; assembly: GCA_916701665.1. NCBI lineage: Eukaryota > Metazoa > Chordata > Actinopteri > Perciformes > Sebastidae > Sebastiscus > Sebastiscus tertius. The sequence goes on from CAKAOH010003707.1 coordinate 53,828, forward strand.
CTCCAGCTCCGCTCTAACTAGCTTTATTTGAGGGCGTGCCAAACTAGCCACCAGGCAAAGTGTGTTAGTTGGTGACATCACCTCGTTACGGCGTTTCAGGCAGTTCAGGAGTAGTGTTTCTGTGGGGGAGAGTAACTCCCTTTGGCGTGGACTTTGGGCTTTGTAACTTTGCAGAAAACATGCACAAAAAAACTATATAACACACTAAAGGAAAGGGAAAAAGCACAATAGGTCCTCTTTAATACTTCTTTTAAAATTGAAAAAAAACTAACGATGACATTGTTTTTATTTATTTCAGATTTACTACGCTCTCTACTCCTTCGATGCCCGCTGTGCCAACGAACTGACCATCTCAGCCAATCAGCGGCTGCGGATACTGGAGTTCAAGGACATGAACGGCAACAGTGAATGGTGGCTGGGGGAGGCGGAAGGCCGTCGAGGCTATGTGCCTTCCAACTACATCCGCAAATCAGAATACACATGAACAATAGTTTCATCCTGAGACTGTACTTGGACCTGAAGGAGGCTCACTCTGCGAGCAGACAGAACAAAAAAGACAAACAAAGCGTTTTGATCTGTTGTGAGAAGGACTGACTATTGCTGCTCCTAAAAGTTAGCATTATATGCCTATATTTATAGACTTTTTATATTATTTTTACTTACTGGAAGCTGCACCCGACTCCATTTTTGTTTCCAGTGAAAAACCTGTGAATTGCACCAGATAGTTTTTGCCATATTCTCCGGTGCTGAAGACAATGAATTGTATGTTTAAGAGAACAGCGTTGGGAGATTGCAATGGAAATGTGAATGTTTTTGGGTTCCTCTAAACAAACACCAAGTGGTATGCAGACGGACTGACCTAAACACTGTGTTAATGACTCTTTTTTTTCCTGCATGTGGTTTATTACATCACTAGAATCAATATTAGATGCATCTATACCATACTGTTCAACAAATCAAGGTTTGAGGCACTTATGATGATGATGATTATCCACCGGTTGCAAGTGTTGAAGTGTCTGTGGAGCCAGAATCAAACAGAATTTGGAGTGTTGTATGAAATTAATACGGAGTATTTGAATTAAATCCAAGGACAAAGTTGAATGACATACATGGTTTACAAACACTCCCCTTGTCAATAACCTGAATACACTCTTTACTGGGTTGACACTGTGCAAACAGGTGATGACCCAGTTTACCTATAAGAGGAGGTGAACCAACAGGGAGATAGAGGCCTGATCTCCACATACTCCCTATGTACATTATATATATAGTGCTGTTTATTGAAAATATGCTATTGCACCCACTGTAAAGTGATCACTGTTTGAATAAAAAACAGCTCAGCTGACAAATCATGACAACGTCTGAGAGAATTTTTTTGTTTGTTTTTCCTCTGTTGTGGAAGATCTGTGTCAGTACTGTGTTGGGTTTCAGGGTTATGTAATCTGACATCAGTAGACACCACAAAGAGACTTTTCAAATCACTTTCTACTGTTTTACCGTGCAACAATAATGCACATTTTTACAATAACAAAAATCGTTCAACTGTGATACACTGCATATCTGTGTGAGCTCATTTTCATGCATTGTTGTGTTAACATAAAAAAATAGTGGCTGTCTGGAAAGTGGCAAAAAAAAAAAAAATGCATTTAAACAATAAAAAAATTAAAATATGCTCTCAAGATATTTCACACACTTGTGCCCAAAGACTATATTTAGTGGAATAATGCGTCAACATTTGTTCTGATTGGTCTTCAAATTTGTTACGGACACACTTTGGGCATGTATCTAACAGCACAACTTTGACAATTTTAGATCACATGAAAAACCACACTTTTATTAATAGTCAAAGTCAAGATTTTTGGAAAATGAGAGAAAAACGCTAACATGTTTATTAAATGTATTCCATAAGATTTTTTTTACACTGCGTATGTGTGCACATCTTTGATATTAAAGTTGTTATGAGTTCATAGAAACCAAATACTTAATTGTGCTCCTTGTCGTTTGAGATAGTCATTTTCTTATCACACTATTTGAGCACATGGGACTACTGTTTTTTCCTAAAATGAAATTTATGGGACAAAAACAATTGTCCCATGTGACCAAAGACTAGATATAGTATGATAAGCAAAACTTACTTTTCAGCATATGTGGTTCTTTAATTATAGTAGCAATTACTTTCATATTTAATAGTTGTACAGAAGTATAATACAGCATAATGGGAATTTGCAAGAATGTATAAAGTGCAATACTGAGTAATTGTATTTTGCAATTGTACAACCGGATATTTGTGATAAAATTCTGCTTGCTTTAGCAAAGCAAACCCTCTCTTACATATTGAGAAACACTCAGTAAGGTTTACAAAAACAAACCTGATGACTACAAACTATTTACTAAAGATTTCAGAGAGACATTTTTTCACAGTGCATTTTTTAAAAAAAACACCAACTGTGACAAGAGTGCAGTCTAGCATCAGCCTCTTGGTATTCTTTTAGTATTCTTTTATGTTTAATGAGAGCTACTTGCTTAACTGCTTTTACTTGTGAGGACCTAAGAGATAAAAGGTCAAAGGGCAAAAAAGACAACGTATTGAATCATATGTAACTCCTGTCAAATCAATGCAGCGTCCTAATGATTAACAGGTGGGTGGAGAGTTCGGGGGTCTCCGTGTCAGTGAGGGGTTATTTAGGACTCTGAGCAAAAAGCAAACTATAGACTTACACTGGTCCCATCATGGCCAGGGTCTGCACCAACATGGTCTGCTTAATAGCTTTACTCTCTGCACTGTGTGCACTCACTGTGCTCGGACAGGACTTGTATGTAAGTATGCATATAGTATAGTATAGGATGTATTCAGTTGGTCTGAAACATACAATCTAAGCTTTTATTGATATTTGGGAGAGATACAAAACTTAAACGGAGTCAACCTGATAAATAATTCAGATATTTTGATTTTGCTGCAGGTAATCACAGAAACAGATGACACTGGAGGTAAAAACACTTTCATGTTGATTTTGCAGTAAACAAAAACTTGACTTTATGAGTGTTTCATGACTGGAATAATGGATTTCACTCTTTTCCTCACAGCTTATGAGTATTATTATGATTATACCACCGACAGCCCTGCAGAAGATTTGGATCTGACTCTAGATGACTGGTTGTATGACCTCATGGATGTTACAGGTAAATCACCTCTGGTTTGATTTATATGCTGAACGTATGCAACAGTTAAACTTAGGTATCTCCTCTGTCTTAAGATGTATTGATCGAGACGTCCTCTGATGCAGATATAATCAATTGCACTCTGCTCTTTGTGGTAACATGTGAGGTCTTTATGTTAAGCATTTGATGTGTTTTTCTGTCTTCATTTATAGACGAGTGTGATCCAAACCCGTGTTTGAACGGAGGCAGCTGTGACCATGCTGCTGATGGGAGCTTCAGATGTTTTTGTCCTGAGCCTTACTCAGGGAAGAAGTGTCAGACAGGTAGAGATTGAGATCTGAGCCTTAATTATAATATTTAATGTTTCTTAATTGAAGGCTAACTTAATGCATTCTGAGATTAAAAGTAAAAGCTGCATGGAGTATAATGATTTCACAGGTTTTACTTTTTGTCTCCCTACATTTTGTTTCAACTTTCAATTTAAAGCTTTTTAAATTTTAATTATGACTTTGGCGCCCCCCAGTGCTAGTAACACAAAGACACATGTTAGCAATGAAAATTACACACAGTAGCTTTAATAAACAAAATTGAATTTGAATATAGTTTTAAGCTTCATTTATTTATTTATTTATTTTCAGGGACAAAGCACATTGCTCAACATGTACAATACAGGCAATTAAAGGGGACATATCATGCTCATTTCCAGGTTCATACTTGTATTTTGGGTTTCTACTAGAACATGTTTACATGCTTTAACGTTAAAAAAATACATTATTTATCTCATACTGTCTGTCTGAATAAACCTGTATTCACCCTCTGTCTGAAACGCTCCGTTTTAGCGCCTGTCTCTTTAAGCGAACCTCCCAAAAAAAGCCCAGTCTGCTCTGACAGGCTTGTGAGAAAAATATAGTGCACCTTTGCAAAGATAGTTCTCAAGCCGTGAGCGGTATATTCTAATGAGCCTGGATGTGACATAGGAAGGGGAGCCAAATCTGAATGGCTTGTTGAATCACACGTTTTCTGATATACATAGTCAGCCCACAAAAAAACTGACTGGGTTGATTTATTTCACCGTTTGTGGGTTGGTAGGCACTCTAGATACCCAAATATTTGTACATAAGTACTGAAAAAGTGATTTTTTTTTAACGATATGTCCCCTTTAATACAAATGTTAAAGCAAAAAATCAGCACACAACATAAAATCACATTACAGAAAACATTGGTAAAACCAGAAGGTTGACAAACAGATTAAAAGCCAAGCAAATGAGAGCAGACAATGCCAGCATGCAGTATGATGGCAGGTCTGTAAGTCAAAATCAAATGTAAACTAAATCAAATGAATGCATCATGTGTATTTTCCAGTGAAAGATGTTTGCAAGAACGTGAATTGTGGCCGTGGAAGCTGTGTCGTCACATCTGCTGCTCCATTCTACGAGTGCAAGTGCAAACATCCGTACAAACCACCCAACTGCAACAAAGGTCTGTTTTTATAGAATTCATTATAGCATCATGCTATTGATTTTGTTTTCTCATTATATTACACAAGTCCTATTGCATGGAATCCTTTTGCACTGGACATCACACGCTGATGTTCTTGTCTGCATTCACAGCTTCTCCCTGCAGGCCCAACCCCTGTCAGAACGGAGGCTCTTGTTTGAAGGGTCCCAAACGCTCCTCCTTCCAGTGTTCCTGCCCTCATGGGTACAGTGGGACGTTCTGCGAAGTTGGTAAATACATTTCTCTCACTGGCATAAACTGAATAACACACCTTGAAACCAACTTTCATCCTGTAAAATCCATTTTTAAAAAAAAAATTCCAGCACCAAATGACTGTTACCAAGAGGACGGAGAGTTTTACCGCGGCATGGTGAGTGTTACCGTTGAAGGGGAAGAGTGTCTGGACTGGAACTCCTATTTCATCCTGCAGAAAGGAGGAGATCCTTTCAAAGAGTACGCAGGCTTCGATGGAATTGGACCACACAATTACTGCAGGTGAGGAGTCGTCTTGTGTAAATATTGTTTATGTGCTTGCTTATCTGTGTGGATACAGTACATGTGAGGCACATATGTACTCAAACAAAAGATGATGAGCTTTCTCAGTAGTAAATCTCAGTCAATACATCTTTATAAATGTTTTACAGAGTAAGTAATGGGCTGTCAAAATGCCTAAATAATAACTTTTGGTTTGCCAGGTTGTAACTTTAAAAGAAAAGTATAAATGTAATGGCATTGAGCTTTTTAATACTTGTTTTAAAATCTGTGTATTCAAGGAACCCTGATGGGGATGATCAGCCCTGGTGCTTCATTAACAACAATGGCAAACTGAAGTGGAACCATTGTAAAGTTAGGAAATGTTCTGGAGGTAAAAACACACACAAACACACAGAGAGAAAGAAAGATGCTGGCTTCCACAACTCTCATTTTGATTTTCCATCCCTCAGCTCCAGCCACCCCTCCGACCATCCATGAAACAGATCCAACTCCAGCCAAGCCAGACGTCACTGCCGCTGCCCAGTTCTCCCAGTGTGGGAGGCCTCAGCCCGGCCGCTCGTCCCGGATCTTCGGAGGTAAGAAGTCTCTCCCTGGTGCTCATCCATGGCAGGTTTCCCTGCAGACCAGAACCAAAGGCTCCTCCGAGCCTTTCGGCCACATCTGTGGAGGCATCCTCCTCCAGTCCTGCCGGGTGCTCACTGCTGCACACTGCATGTAAGCTCCAGAGTTATTTTGGTGCATAGAAGCAGGATTATTGAACATGGACACATGTAACTCTCTTGGTGTGTTTGTCCAGTAAAAGCGGAGTGGAAATGCAGGTGGTGCTGGGAGGAGTGGATATAGAGAAGGATGAAATATACGATCAGGTCATCCCTGTGGAGAAGGCCATCGTGCATGAGGATTACAAGGAGAGCCCCTTTGCTCTTCATAATGATGTTGGTGAGGTGCAAAGATATTCACTTTATTATTCAGTTAGATATAATTATGTCCACTTAAAAATGGAATTTAAATGTACTGATACAATGCACTTTGTGCTTCTCCTGTACAGCCATGCTTCAGCTGAAAGTCACGGACAGACCATACTGTGCCAAAGAAACACGCTTTGTGAAGACAGCCTGTCTGCCAGACCAGCCCTTCAACAGCGGGGCGGAGTGTGTGATCTCAGGATGGGGCGTGACTGAAACGCGTAAGGATCATTTGAATTTGCTCTAGAAACTGTCATAACATAACGATCAGTATGAGTTAATGGGGTCAGTGGTTGTAAATAGTGGTTAGTGTTTAGTCAAAAGGAATCTAAGTATATTTAATTTGAAATAAATCAACTGAACTAAGCAGAATATGTAGTTTTAAAGAACTAAAAAAAACAAAAGAGAATAGTTAAATTATGAGATTACATCAATAAAATGGAAAATGTTTTGAACTTTGGCAGCTCATGGATATTCATCCAATTCACCTAGGCCCATATCACGCATTTACATCGGAAAACAGGGTAAAGTATGGTCATTTCAAAGTATGTCTATTATTAATACTTTAATTATGGAGTTTTCTTTTACAAACTGAAGACGGTAAAGAAACATACTGTATTATTGAACTGTTTGAAAACAAATTACTGCAAAAAATATTGGCAAATTAGATAGTAAACAGCCACAAGAGCAAAATAAAAGTCTGCTTCACAAAGTCCTTTAAATATTTACATAATATTGCATCAGATTTAGTTAATTACTGAATGATATGATTGTAAACATTGTGAATATGAAGTATTTGTCAACCTTCATACGGCAAAATGAAGCACTTCATGAATATGAACTGTAGCAGTCAAGCAGAATATGTGGGAAATGTATATGGAAACAAAATTGCAGCAGAGTATGCCCACAATACTGACATAAAAGGTGCATTACAGTCTGTTTGATGCTACTGTCCGTCTGTGTGTCTGTCTCAGAGAAGTACGGTACCAACCAGCTGCTGGATGCTCGTGTCCTCCTGATCTCTCAGGACAAATGTAAAGCCCCTCATGTTTACGGAGACTCTCTGGATGACAGCATGTTCTGTGCAGGCAACATGAAAGGAGGTGTTGACTCCTGCCAGGTCTGTGAGAGTTGGGATTTTTTATATTATATATTCTTACAATGGTATTCATGAGAATAAAAAAAGATAAATCTTCCTCTCTATGTCCCTACAGGGAGACTCTGGCGGCCCTCTGGTGTGTGAGCGTAATGGGACCCACTATGTTGTTGGCGTAGTGAGCTGGGGCGACGGCTGCGGCAAGAAGTACAAGCCTGGTGTCTACGCCAACGTCGGCAGATTTGTTGACTGGATCGCTTCTCATTTACTCTCATAGGAATGCATGTGGCCATACTGCACTGTATATGCTGCCACATGATTGTATGACTGTAGCAATAATACATTTTTCTTTTGTAAAAATTAAGTTAGGATCAGAAAAAGTTTGTCAAAGCTATCACTCCATGCACAGAGTGTCAAACTTTTGACACATTACCTCATATGTTTTAGTGTTTTAACTCCTATACCTCACTGTGGTGTGGCGGTACTGATTCATCAGATTTCATCTGATTGGGAAGAAGCCTGAGAACCAGTTCCCAACCACATAATACAGACATATTTACTCACAAGTGCCTTCACAATGTAAAATCCTTAATGATAATGGAAAAATGCCTCTTTGATAAGGAAATGTGTATAGAGGGGGTTTCAATGAAAATAAACCAATAAACAAAATAAGAAAATAAAGTCATGTGTTTTTCAATACCCCAGCTAAGTTTCCGAACGCTCAAAATCACCCTCAAAAAGAAAAGTTAATACAGCAAAGAAGTCTCAAAGGGGCCATCATTTTCATCGAATCCCATAGTTGCAGGGTAGATTATTTTTAATGCGTCGGTTCTTAAATGCTTTGGTGAATTTTTCTTTAGATTCTATTAATTGTGCCTGTAAAGGATTCACATGAGACCTCTAGGTCATCAGTGAGTAGGTCTAAGTTCTTTTTTAAATGTATTCACATCCTTTTTCTGTATTCTTTGCGAGTATTTCTTCATGTCTAGTTGATAAATAAACCTGCTTTTCGTTAATTTCCCTGCAATAAGTGTCATATTGTGGTCTGTCGACACCAGAGAGTTCTCTCAGGCGTATTACTGAAGATGACATCAATTTGCTTTTTGAGGTATTTGCTATTTACTTGGAGAAACAATCTCACAAGTATCTTCACAATGGTGTTCTTTAATATTCACTCCAGCTAGATTTCAGAGTGCTCAAAATCACCCTCAATCAGAGAAGTAAAAGACGACAAAGAAGTCTGAAAAGAGTTTCTGGCTGAATCTGCTAACATTAGGTCTGCGTTAAGTCAATGAAGGGTCAGAGTGCCCTGAGTGTTTCGTTTCTCCACCTCTCTTAAGCCCTAAAGAAAGGGCGTCATCACACCCTGATTGGCCAAGAGGAGAAATGCACCAAGCTGTTCTCAGTTGTTAATCAGGAGTCAGTCCTCACATCCTGCACAACAGGTGATCTGAATAACCCACCATTCAATCTTGGAACTCATCGGCTATCGGTCTGATAAACTACATGTGAATGTAGAATCAACTCAGAGGAATTGTGACGTTCAGCTAAAATGAACTGGGGGAAAATGGAAATAACTGCAAGTACGAAAGAATAACGGACTGCTACACTTGCCCCTTCATATAAAAAACACTGCATCATAGGTGTTTTACACATATCCTTCACACAGTTATTTACCTTTTGACACAATCCCATAAATTCATCCTCATCACTGGTGTCAAGGTCCATAAAAATGCATATGACAGCTTCCCTCTCCTGAGCCTCCACCTCAGCACTGGTTATTTGTTTTCTCCACCACATTTTGCTATTGATTGGTATGCCTTTTGCAATGACATCAAAATTTTTAACACAATTGCGGTTAATATTCATTCCACCAAATTGTATGTAGTGTTTCTTGCATAATACTGTCACCATGAGCCTGCAGTTGCCTGAGGAGTACCACAGGCATGAACAAATGATAGTCCAATCCTTAGTTTAGTTTTTCTTGGTGTGATATCTAAAAAAGACTCAAAATAATTGCAAACAATACTGCCGATTTGAATCACCTGAATTACCTGAATGGACACAGAGTGAAATTTGCTGACAGAGAGTTTAAAGTTGCACTATATATAAGCAAATAAGACAAGGTTAAATAAATGAAACCACAGTGCATAACAGGTGAGCAATGTCCTAAAACACACAAACTCCCACAGAATCGATGCAGCTGGCTAAAGATTGACAAGTATGAGTTGGATATCGAGGAGGTTTTTGGTATTAAAGTCAAACTCTGAATCTTCAGTCTTCTACATTGTGCTGAGAGTTTCACACACAGCACCATGCTGACCACAGGGGCCCTGCTCATAATAAGCCTGAGTGTGCTCAGTGCACATGGACATGACCCGAATGTAAGTTTCTCAATATATATATGTATGAATTATTCAGCAGTGGAAGATTTTTATTTTGACTCATAAGCTAAAGAAGAATTGCTGATCTGTTCTCCGCTGTGATTTTGTCATTTCAGCTGGATGACTTGTGTAAGAACCTTTTCTGCAGTTGATCTATGTGGTGATACGCTTCATCTTCATATCATTTATATTTATGTTTTTATTTTTATTTCCTATATAAGGCAATTGCAATTACATTTTTAGTTGCAATTTTAGCAGCCAGCTCTTTGGATCTTGTGATGTGTTTTTTTATTTGACTTTTGATTATTTGGTTACTTGCAATTTTTAATGATATAATAATTATTATTTTTTTTTTTTTTACATAACAATATAGTTTAATTTCCAGGTGAGACATAATGGTGGATGATTATCTATGACATGCAAAATGTGGTTTTAATGCACTTTACAGAGTAGTTTTATCTATAACTCCTCCGTCATTTCATCCTGTACTTTATCCTACTGCAGTATATAGCACGCTTGTATAAACTCTAATATCAGAATGACTAGGAATATGAAATAAACTCTGAGTATTAAGTAATATTAGTAAGTACATTTGTATAAAATTGCTTGTACAGCTTTACTGTAAAGTCTGAATTTTCTTCTTTTCTTGAATCATTTTGATGAAAGTCTGTACAGACTGCAAACATCCAGTGTTTAAACAGCTCTCTGTTCTTGACAGATGTTGACTATGGGTATGACTACGTCACCGACGCCCCAGGCACTTATTTTGACATAAACGACTGGTTGTTTGACCTCATGGACGAGTCCAGTAAGTGTAAAACTCTGTGTGAATGTACATTGCGTCTCCATCTTACCTCTCAACATGTAGATTCATACTTTATCCCTCCTTTACCAGATGCTTGTGATCCAAACCCTTGCTTCAATGGTGCCTCGTGCCAAAGTACATCCGATACAGAATTCACATGCACGTGTCCTGAGCCTTACATAGGGAAGAGGTGTCAAAAAGGTAGGAATTCCCGACTTGGCTTTATGATAAGTTTATTTTGTAAAGCAACAGAGCTGCAATTTCTGATTTATCTATACATTTAATTTGAAGTCTCAGTTACTATTCTGCTATTTTGGGTGTATAAATCTATTTTGTTTATATTAAAGAGGACCTATTATGCTTCTTTTCAGGTTCATACTTGCATTTGAGGTTTACTACTAGAACATGTTTACATGCTTTAATGTTCAAAAAGGGCTTTATTTGTCTCGTACCGGCTGTGCTGCAGCACCTCTTTTCACCCTCTGTCTGAAACGCCCTGTTTTGCATGCCAAACTAGCCACTAGGCATGTATTATGCAAATATGTTACTTGGTGACATCACCACGTTACGGAAGAAAAGGCGGGACTTCAAGCAAGGTGTTTCAGGCAGTTCAGTAGGAGTGTTTCTGTGGGGGGAGTAACTCCCTTTGGCGTGGACTTTGGGCTTTGCAGACCTTTTACATGCACAAAACAACTATATAACATACTAAAGGAAGGGGAAAAGCACAAAAGCATAATAGGTCCTCTTTAATACTTGTGCACGAGGTTTACACGTGGCTAACTTCTACTTTTGATAACTTTTTTTGACTATTTAGTGAGAAATGTTTGCGAGAACGTCAGATGTGGTCATGGTACCTGTGTCCTCAATATAAAGAAACCCCCGTATTATGAGTGCAAGTGCAGACCTCCCTACCTAGGCACCGACTGCAAGACATGTAAGTATCACAAACCCAATCTTTCAAATTGAGCAGGACATTACATTTAGTACAAGCAGGAAAAAAAACTGGGGTGGCCAATATTCTTGGAAGGCCCCAGAATCATTTGCTATAGCCCTGCTTTTGTGCACTATTATATTGTTTGTCTTGTCTGTATCAGTGCCAACGTCCGCCTGTGAACCCAATCCTTGCCAGAATGGAGGCTCTTGCACAAAAGGGAACCGCCGCTTGCGCTGTTTTTGTCCTGATGGATATACTGGGAAGTTCTGTGAAATTGGTAAATACTTCATAAAGGACAGAAAAAAAAGAAACAAACGATTATGAGCTATTACAGGAAACCTAGCTTCCTTCCTCAGCAGTCCATATTTTCTGTAACACACTGTAATTTTCAGCTCCACTGCAAGTAAAAAAATCAAATGACTTGAGATTTAGAGCTCACTTCATATTTTCTTCTCACACAATCTTCTTGCATGTAGCTCCCACTGACTGCTATGTGGGAAATGGAGAGACATACAGGGGTGTCGTCAGCGTAACAGAAAACGGGCAGCAGTGTCTGGACTGGCATTCCCATTTCATTGTGTTAAACGGGGACGATCCTTTCTCCACGTACTCAGACTTTCCTGGACTGGAATATAACAACCATTGCAGGTATAGTCAAGTTATATTTTCATTTTTCACATTTTCAATCAATAATTTACATGATTATTGATAACAAATCACTTGTGATATATAACACTGATTGTTCCTTTGTATCAGCAAACTTCAATACTTCCCCTCTCAAGAATTTTTCAAATATGGCTGTCTGTTAAAGGGATGTAATCAAATTAACTTCATAACTCCCCCAAAAATATTTCTGTAATCTAGATTATTTATTCTACGTTTTAGGAACCCAGATGGGGATGACAAGCCTTGGTGTTACATTAAAAAGCAAAGAAGGCTGGAGTGGGATTACTGCAAAGTCAAGAAGTGCACTGAAGGTGATCTCACACACACACACACACACACACACACACACACACAGTATATATGTGCTGTATGTCCGCACTGTGCTCACTCTTCTCTGATGTTCCTCAGTCCCAGCCACTCCATCCACATCAGTCCAACCACTGCCAGGCCCTGCCCAGTTCTCCCAGTGTGGGATTATATCCACGCCTCCTCGCAACAGCAGGATTTTTGGGGGCAGCAAGTCTTTACCCGGCGCCCACCCCTGGCAGGTGTCCGTGCAGGTCAAACCCAAAGACACAAACTTTCTGTTTAGCCACTTCTGTGGTGGGATCCTGCTCTCGTCCTGCTGGGTCCTCACTGCTGCCCACTGCGTGTAGGTTTTGCATTTCGTTTGTGTGCCATTTTCCCAATTTATTAATTTTTCTACTATAAACTAACTTTTTTTTTTCCCTTAAGCGAACCTACTAATGATTACCAAGTGGTGATGGGAGGAGTGAACGTAGACAATCAGGAGGAGATGGACCAGACCATCCCAGTAATAGAATCCATTATTCATGAGAACTACAGGAGCACTCAGACCGCTCTTTACAACGACATTGGTTTGTCACTTTTATCAAATTAATATCATTTTCAACCTGGATAAACCATACACCACAGATAAGAATGCAGATTTGGCTAGTGTAAAGCATCTTTTCAGGCCTCTAGCTGATATAATAAAACTCATACACAGTATACACAGTGCACAGTTTATAGTTATACTTACATTACTTCAATCCAAACCTTCAACTCACTTGTTCAGTAGTTTTACAGTATTCATTTAGCTTATTTCATGTCATTATTTTTCCTGATTATGCATAGTTTAAATGCTTTGAGAAATATTTATAGAAAAGTGATTTGAGTAGTCAATGAATCATATGATTAATGTCACTTGTATGTGCTGTTTTCCTGTGTAGCTCTGCTTAAACTCAAAGTTATGGACAGCCCTTACTGCGCCAAGGAAACCCGCTTTGTGAAATCAGTGTGTCTACCAGACCAGGTCTTCCCCGCTGGAAAGGAGTGTGTGATCTCTGGATGGGGAGCCACTGAAACCAGTAATTAAGTCCTTTTTATACAAATAGATTATTTTTTGGTAAAATAAGAATTAAGTATTCCATTTCCATAAAGTTGACGGGGACTTGTAAGAGACAGAATGGTCAGAATTGATGCAGCAGAGGCCAAGAAATCCTGACTTTTAGTCTCTAGTTTGGGTTAAGCTCTAAAATACTCCATTACAAGTAAAAGTCCTGCATTCAAAATGTCACTTAAGTAAAAGTACAGAAGTATTAGCATTAAAATATACTTAGTAACAAAAGTAAAAAGTACTCATGATGCAGAATGGCTCCTTTCAAAGTGTTATATTATTAGATTATATATTATATAATTCTGTTTTCGAGTACATGTAAGAGCATTTTAATGATTTGTCAATGTGTAGCCAAGATAAAAGTGAGTCTTAAGAAGACATTTAAAGGAGTTTCCCTGCCTGAGATCCTAGTAGTACTGCATCATATCAAATAAACATAAATGGTTTCTTAAATGTAAAAAAGTAACTATAAGTGTTAAATAAATGTAGTGGAGTAAGAAGTACAATATTTCCCTCAGAGATGTAGTGGATTAGATGTATAAAGTTGCAGAAAATGGATATATTCAAGTACAAGTATAACAAAGTGTACTTAAGTACAGTACTTGAGTAGAAATATTTAGTTAGGTGTTATTTTCTCACACTAGAGTGTTCCGTTCAAAGCCACAGAAGACATTATGCATCTGTTTTTACATTTGATGAGTACTCTTTATGATGAGTTAACTGGTTAATGTGTACAATATAGGTGGAGTGGCCCTTTAAACGTGTCTTTATTGAGATTTCACAAATGTTTTTAGAGAGTTTATATTGTTTTAATGCACTAATGTGCTCTAATTATATTGATGTCTTAGCACAGTTCACATGTTGACTTGTCAAAGTAGGAAAAGCACAGATGTTACTAACTGCATTAATGATGAAAAAAGCCCATTTAGTTGTTTTATGTCAGTTTGTTTCTCACTCTCATTCAAATTCGCTTTGACCTCCACTTTTTCAGAGAGGTACAGCAGCCAGCTGTTGAACGCTCGTGTTTTCCTGATCTCTGACAAGAAGTGCGAAACTCCCGAGGTCTATGGAAAGGTGCTGGACAGCAGCATGCTCTGCGCAGGGACTTTGCAGGGGGGCATCGACTCCTGTCAGGTGTGTATGTTTACGAATGTGAAGAATCTGGCTCAAAACATGTGTACAATCAGTGGCCCTCTACAGGACATATTATATTCTTAACTTACTCTTTCTAACTCTACAGGGCGACTCAGGTGGACCTTTGGTGTGTGAGCGAAATGGCACAAACTACATCACCGGTGTGGTGAGCTGGGGAGCCGGCTGTGCTGAGAGGAACAAGCCTGGCGTCTACGCCAACGTGCTCGCATTTTCCAGCTGGATCAAAAGCAAGATGACTGCTGAAACTGAACAACATTAGTTCAATAATTCCTGTGCTGTTTTTCCCTGAAAAGAAAGACAGACTACAGCTCAGTTTGCCTTGAAAAAAAACAGTTTATTTTATCAGCGATAAATCCAAGCATTTACTCCCAGCCCAGCTTTGAGTTAAAAAGGGGCACCGATATGAACTCACGAAAGCTGAACCTGCCAGACACATCATTTCAGTCGGCCTATACTTCTTTCTCACTGAGCCTAGCTCAAAGTGCACTAGATTAGCAGACCTTGTAAGAAAACTGGATTGCTTTTGCACAACATTTGTGCCGTGAACTTGCAGCCTGTGTTCGTCTCTAAAGATTAAAAAAAAAACAAATGATGGAAAAAAAATCCTCTGCAGTGCTGGCTTCATCTTCTAAACACACTCAATATACAAAATGCAAACTTTCCTTTTCATATTTCGAACGGCATCACTTTTGTCCTGAAACAACCTGAATTCAGTTTTGGTATTCTTGATGTTTTTGCTTGAACTGGTGTTGAACGTGGTCCTTTGGAGGCGATTTAACCATTTAAGTTTTAATAAAATGTCGAAAAATACCTTGCAATAAATCTGATAATAAAGTTTCTTTCTGAATTCATCTTTTCCTCACCACATACGTTGACAATCCTTTAAACTAACTTGATAAGTCCTGTCCTTTATCAACATGCTTAATCCCTACGGCAGCTCCATTTGACATCAGTGTGGCATCTCACGTAACTACAGAGTCATTTCACCAAAATATATACCACAAATACCACTTTCTGAATGTGGCCTTCTTTAACGTAACACTATCTATATCCATCTATAAATTCTTCTGATCTACGCGTTTTCTATCGCAGCAGCTTTACTAGTCATGGACGTCTTAACTGTGTTCTGGAGGGCAGCCGACGAGGAGGACGAGCTGGTGCTGGACTTCTTCTCCATAGATTTGAATGAGGATGTGCTGGTGCTGGTGGTGGTGGTGGACTTTTTCTGGACGGTCTGGATGGTCTTCTTCCTCTTAACGTGGAGGACCTCCATGGCGTCCATGTTGACGCCTTGGTTAATCTCCTCGCTGGTCTCCACCTGCTCTGAAGTCTGCTGCTGCTGCTGCTGCTGCTGCAGCTCCATTTGCTGCTGCTCCATCTGCTGCTGGCGATGAATCTGAATGAACAACATAGAGAAAGTTAATTTTTAAAGAACCTGCACACTATATTACAGTATAGTACATGATTGTAAAGTTTATTTATAGTCAATTACTAGATTTCATGTTCCCTCACCATCATCATGTGCTGATAATTTGCAATAGCCTCGTCAGCGGTGACTCCCTCCGCCAGCCCCAGCTCTGCAGCCCGACGGGCCAGCTCGGCCTTGTGGGAGCCGGGAGGGGTCCAGCCCGCTCCTCTAATCCAGTTCAGGTCTGACTTGTAGTTCACCTGCAACAAAAGGGAGCAACAATTAGGCACACATTAGGCCTACATAGATACTTGGTGGTGGTGGAGTTACCCTCTTGCCACATTTCAAATTAAAGTGAACAAGTGTGAATTAAATGATGACACTGGCTGTAACAAAGCCACTTGAAAAACACTTTTTACAATAAACTCAACATGCAGCATGACTTACATCACTTTGTAGCTTGTAGGCCTGCTTGGCGTGCTTGACGTTGAGCTGCTCGGGGTCACAGGTGTAGTCGTGGAGCTTGCTGCGGTAGGTGAGGTCACTGGCCTGAGCCTGACTCTTTCTGGCCTGCAGGAACTCGGGTTGGTTGGCGTGCATTTTGTATTGGCCGCGGTCCTCCTTGGACTGGCGTTTGTACTCCAGGTTGCTCTGAAGTTTGCTGGCTGCCAGAGAGTGCACCATCTTAGGGTCGTCTTCCACGCAGCGAAGCCCCACTTGCTGGCCCTTCTCCTTCAGGTGGGATTCCCTGTAGCGGAACTGTGGGATGGAGAAAAATACAGTTTTACATTTCAGGATAACTTTTATAGCTTAATTATTGATTGTACTTTTTAAAAAATTAAAAGAGGCATAGACAGTAGGTGCTGCTAATAAATCCTAATTTATGCTTCAAGAAAGACTGAATGGATTCAAATCTTGTCTCAAACTGGACCATCACATGAACTCACATCACTGGCAATTTCTCTGGAGGCCTTTGCCGTTTGGAAGGGAATAGCATCCAGCCTCAGGTCATGGCCCGACGTCTTCACTTGCTCCCCAGACGCCTTGTAAACTTTCTTCATGGGAGAAGAATTTTAAAGATCACAAAATAATATTGACATCTTTTGATGTGGATTTAAAATGATTTGCTTGTATTTCCGATTGTGAGAATGTATCTGCCTTACATCACTAATCTGCTGGGCGTTCATCTTGGCTCTGACAAAGTCTGGATCATCTGAGTGTAAAGTGTACTTGTGCATGTCATCGTTCTTTCCAGATTTGTACAGCCTCTGCAGGATATCATCAACATCGTCATCAGCATCACACAGCATCCACATTTTTAGGATTTTACAGTTAGAGCAACAGAAATGTAGAATGAGATTGAATGATTTCGTAAGCATGTTTAACTTTTCACCCCACCTCACTGCACTGTTGATAGCTTGTCTTAGCGTGGACAATATCAGGAGAGTCAGTCACTGAGGTGAACTTCAGGCTGTCCGGCAGCTGACGATACTTCTTCTGCATAAAGGAAGACCACACACACTTTAACAGTAGGAAATACTAAGACTAAAATAAGTCCTGTTTAAAGTGAAGTGTACTGTAGGTTAAATTTATTGAACTTGTCTTTGAAAAAATAGATATGATCACGATCAGTGAAAAATTAAAGTGCAACATTACAATTTCCAGTTAAAGTTTAGTCAAAATATCTCACCAAAATGTTGGAAATATTATATAATATTAGAAAGGGCATTTATCAACCTGCAATGACTTAAATTAAAAACTATTTTTTTAATTAGATAAGTTTTATAGGGCTACAACTAACGATTATTTTCATTGTTGATTTATTTATTGATTATTTTCTCGATTAATCAATTAGTTGTTTGGTCTATAAAATGTCAGAAAATAGTGAAAAATGTCGATCAGTGTTTCCCAAAGCCCAAGATGACGTCCTCAAATGTCTTGTTTTGTCCACAACTCAAAGATATTCAGTTTTCTGTCATACAAGAGTCAAGAAACCAGAAAATATTCACATTTAAGAAGCTGGAATCAGAGAATTTTGACTATTTATTCTTAAAAAATGACTCAAACTGATAAAACGATCATCAAATGATTGATTATGATGATTAATTTAATAGTTGACAACTAATCAATTAATTGTTGCTGCTCTAAAGTTTTAGGGCAACAAAACAATAAATAAACAAAGGTTTCAGCACCCTAGAATTTCATTCCTGGCAGTCAAAGGCTTTGAAAAAGACCTTCATGTAAGGAAATAAAATTTACTGAAAGGACAACTGAACAGTTAACTGAATACATGAAATATAAAAAATTAAAATAGGTAAAAAAAAGAGATTTATTTTTGCTTTCTGGTCATAATATTTTGAGACTGGTAAGGTGTGCAGGCTGTCCTGGCTACAACCTTTCATGCAATCATAATAGAGATGTATTTTACATAGCATTTGCCACATCTACTCACATCACTTATAAGTTCTCCAGCCTTCTTAGCTGACTCCATCTGAGGAGCACCCACACCGTCCCAGGCCACTCCTTTCATGTAATTGAGGTCGGACTTGTAGAGTTTCTAGACATTAAAGCGATAAAATGTGTCAGTCAAGTTAAATCATATCAGTAATTTTCCCTCTTCCTCATCCACACCTCTCACCTCGCTCTGCAGGTCATAAGCCGCTTTGGCCCACTTGACCTTCATGTCGTCAGGAAGCACCGTGTACTCGTGCAGCCTCTTCCTGTAGTCCTGTTCGCTGGCGAGGGCCTGGGCGTTCTTAGCCGTCACAAGGTGAATCATGTCCGGGGTGAGGTGGTACTGCCCGCTGGCCGTCAGCGCGTCCTTGCGGTACTCCTGATCGCTGGCCAGCCGGCCCGCCTGCAGGCAGTGCAGGAGGCGCGGGTCTTCCAAGACGCTTTTGACCCCGATGTGCTTCCCTTTTTCCAGCAGGTGGTCGTGTTTGTACTTGTTCTGCAGAGACACAGAAGTAATTGCTGCAGTTTAGGTGGATACTTTTTGACATTTGTTTATTTTTGCTTTATGTTTTTAAGTGTAGTGTGATCTTACATCACTGGCGATGCCTGTGGAGCTCTTGGCAGCCTGGAAGGGGATGTCCTGCATGGTGAGTTTGTAGCCCTGAGCCCTCAGCGTGTGCCAGGACTCTCTGTACTTGATCTGGAGAGCAGAGAGACAAACAACCAACAATCATTAACCTTAAAATAACACACACTGTGAAAAGAGAAGTCTACAGTATATTGTGTGGTGCACAGGTCACAGGTACTTGAACTACCTCACTAAAGTTGGCTGCATTGATCTTTGCTTGCGTGATCTCTGGTCTCTCAGATGTTATAGTGTAGTTATGCTGGTCGTTCACCCCTTTCTCTTTGTACAAACGCTGGGAGAGAGAAAACAGATGTGTAGTATTGAAACAACAGGATTCACTTCATTGAGAAAATAAAAAAATAGAACATCCTGAGGAAGGTTACTAGAACAGAACTACAATAATATGCTCAATGTCTCACTTCATTTGTGATCTGTCCACTGAGTTTAGCGTGGATGATATCTGGAGAGTCGGCGACAGACGTGTGCTTGAAGTTGTACGGCTGCTGACGGTACTTTTTCTGTTACGGAAGAAACAACACAGTTAGTCTCTGTTAAGTCTTTGTAGATTTCAAGGTAAAACAAGTCAACGTTTTGTATTCTTAACAAGGAAATCAACATTCAAAATCCCCAAAAATGACAATGTCCACACACAAGATACAGTATGTCCATAATTATATACTATAGATTGGACTTTTTAAGATCTAAACCATGTAGGCAAGAGCAGCGTTGAGTACTGTATGTACACTGAACAAATTGAAAAAGGAATTAAAAAGAAGAAAGAAAAAGATGTCCTACATCACTGATGAGGTCTGAGGCCCTCTTGGAGCCTTCAATCTGCAGAGCCCCGGTGGCGATCCAGGCTGCACCACGCAGGTAGTTCAGGTCAGAGCGATACAGTTTCTGTCACAAACACACACATGAAAATCAATACCCAACTAATCAAACATTTGTTGAAAAAGTATACATCACAGATGGATGTGGCAAAGATGTAATGTTTGTTTTCTTCTGTCTCACCTCGCTCTGCAGAGCGTATGCCTTCTTGGCCGCCTGCACCTTCATGTCGTCAGCCAGCGAGGTGTACTGATGCAGCGTCAGCCTGTAGTCCTGATCGCTGACCAGCGACTGGGCCTTTTTAGCGTGGGAGACCTCCAGCATGTCCATGGGCAGGTGGAACTTGGAGAGCTCCTTCGCTGAGTCCTGCTTGTACTTGATCTGGAGAGGGACAAAGGGACAAAGGGAGAGAGTGTTTGTAATATAATATATCATTTGAATTAGTTTTTATGTCTTCTAAATTAAGAAGCAATTACATCACTCTGTAGCTTGCTGGCGTGGACCGAGTGAGTGATGTTTATGTCATCCTGCAGTCCCCGTCCGATCATCTTCCCTTTGGTCTTCTCAAATTCTTCTTTGTACTTTTGCTGAAATTACAAATCATTCACTTTCAAGATGTTGTCATAAAATGCTGTGTGAAAAGTATCAAGATGTCAGTGTGTTGATTAGTCAATGAAACAAAACTAAAATGAATAACATCATGTCATTATAAGTAATCTGGTGTTAATGCCATTATATAATAAAACAGGATTTAAATGTTGTTTAAAATGTGGCTTTCTGTGTTTCAAACTAATCTGCAACTTATGCAGACAAATATCTTTTTAGGCCCACGCTGAAAATGATATGACACGATAACAAGAAGTTGCAAGCTCACATCACTGAGGATCTCTCCAGACGCTTTGGCAGACTGGAAAGGTATGGCATCCAGACTCAGCTTGTAACCGCCATCACGTAACTTAGTCCAAGATTCCTTGTAACAGCTCTGAAAATGCACAGATGTATAAACTCAGCTCCACTTGGAAGACTTCACACACAAAAGCAGCGGACTGAAGGGATTGATTGATTCATTGGCTGTTTGATGAATTTCACGTGTGGTTTTACCTCGCTGATGTTCATAGCATTGAGCTTGGCCTGAACCATCTCAGGCAGCTCTCCGCTGAGTGTGTAGTTGTGCTTCATGTTTTCACCCTTCTCCCTGTACAACCTCTGCGAAGAAGAAAGCAAGGCATTACTGAGCATCCGGTTTACCACTGTCTATTTGTATAACTCATATTTACAACAAAAAAAAATCACTATCTTTAGCAAGATGAGACAAATCATAATATTCGTATAGACAGAAATACATCAGATGTACTGCATTTAAGTTGCATACTTTATCTGGTGCATTAAAGGTACAGTGTGTAGAATTTGGCGGCATCTAGTGGTGTGGTTGCAGAATGCAACCAACTAAATACCCCTCTGCTCTCTCCTCCCTTTCCAAGACTGCGTTAACGTGAGCCGCCGAGTGCAAAACCGTGGTAACGCCGTTCGCCTCGCTCAGAGGCCATCCTTACCGTAATAACACTACTTTAGGAGCAACGGAAGTCATAGGGCCAGTGGCGGTACCACGGTTTAGCACTCTGCGGCTCACGGTACCGCAGTTTCACAATGGTGTCAAAGAACTACGGTGGCCTTCAGGTCACGTAAAAACATGAAAGGCTCTCTCTAGAGTCAGTGTTTGGTTTGTCCATTTTGGGCTACTGTAGAAACATGGCAGAGCAACATGGTGTACTCCGTGAAGAGGACCCGCTCCCTATGTAGATATGAAGGGCTAATTCTAAGCTAACGAAAACACACAATATTCGTAGTTTCAGGTGATTATACGCTAATGAAAACATAGTTATGAATATTATATTCCATTTCTGCAAATAGATCCCCTGAAATGTTACACACTGTTCCTTTAAACAAATGACAGCTTACATCAACAGCCAGTTTGTTGCTGAGTTTGGCTTGGACCATCTCTGGAGTGTCTTCAACACTGGTATACTTCAGACCACTCACACCTTGACGGTACTTTTTCTAGATTAAAACAAAAACATAAAAAATGCCAGAGATGAATATCAAAAGATAAGTCATAGTGAGATGAGTGCATATGCATTTGATGAACAGTAGAGGGCACAATATCATCACAAACAACTGTACTAACAAATTAACTACCTGGTAAAATGAAATAATTATATATAATGTGTTTTGTAAGATAGACAAATATAGAGTAGATACGTAGATACGTAGATAGATAGGAGTCTGCTCAGGAGGAACTCAAGGCTCAGTTCTATTTGTGTACCATCTGTCATTTCATGGTCTAATGTTGGTAACCCTGACTGGAATGACACTTAAAATAAGTGGCTGCTTATGAAGAGGTTATGAATAGAGTCTGGTGTTTTCCAGTCTGCACTAGATGTGTCATAGAAATATCTTTATGCACCATTTAAATGCATTTGTAAAAAAAGGTCTGTGGATAAGAAGGGTGCTGTAGCAAAGAGGTAAAAGGTTTAGGAAGGAGTTGGCTCTTAAATCATTAGTTATCTGTGATGTCTTTTTTCAAAATGTCTTCTCATGTTAAATATGAATGTAACTTAAGGTTCATAAACAGATAAGATATCAGAGCTTTGAAGTTTCCATGATGAAGCTGCTGGCCCCCGTTTCCAATTTATGCACACACTGAACTGAGAAGATCTGGGCACCGAGAGGCTTTTAGGAAACTGGACACTTGGCGTTAATGGGGGATTCTTCACAGCTTTCCCTTAGAAGTTCTATAATGTAAGGCAACGTGGACCCACAAACCGAAATAATCAGGTGAAGAGAAAGAAACAAGGAAAGATGGAAGCCTAATTAGTGAAGTTTAATCATTTCTAGTTACTATAATCAGGCTGGTCTCTTGTTATAGCCGGGTGTAGTCCTCGTACTTAACCCAGTTTCTAGAGAACAGGAATGGTCCGCGGCTCTTTAAATACACTCTGACCTCAGCTGTAAACCTACATATGTGCCTTCCAGTCACATGTCACACAATCATGCTTATCACTTTCTCATGCTCTCTGTTCTAATTTACCTCCATAGTTCTCTAGTTATAAATAGCACATGAGTGTGGTTAATCCTACGCTGCATGGTAATTGGTTTAAATACAATTACCATAAATGAGGGAAATGTTAATGAACTGTTGCTGTGGGTTTGCATTTAACCATGCGAGTGAGAACATTTCTCTTTTTTAATGACCCATAATGTCATCCCTTAACCTGCAGCTGATTTCAGAAGTGCATTCTGGGACACAGGGTTGGAGGTTACCTCGCTAACGAGCTCGCCGGCTTTCTTCGCCTGCTGGACATCCAGAGATTTTGCGGCCTCCCAGCCGACGCCCTTCATCCAGTTCAGATCTGACCTGTACTGTTTCTAAACACAGACAACACACAGCTTTCACTTTTTGCAGTCCTGCAGCAAATTAACCATTTTTACCATAAAACAATCCGTTATTTGAATGTCTAACAGTGAGACATACATCGCTCTGTAGTTCATAGGCCTTCTTAGCCCAGGCGACGTTCCTGTCAGTGGGCAGAGTCGTATACTCGTGGAGGAAAGTCCTGTAGTTGGTCTCGGTGGCCAGGTCTTGAGCCTTCTTGGCATGGCTGATGTTCAACATATCCAGGTAAATGCTGGGGAAGAGGTTGGTTTCATTAAATGAGGAGTTTAAATAACATTTTTATGCTGAAGCAAAGCTTTATGGTTGTTGGGGTCATTCCCACTTAAAAATAAGCATACTAAAGCATTTCATCTTGCTTTGGACTTTATCAAGGTGAAGGCCTGCGGGGTCTTTTGCCTCAGCAAATCTTATCTGCAAGTCAAAGTGTCTAAGTGCTTGTAACCTTTTGAAATGTGTCAAAATGGCTGCTGGCATGAACGTAAGGCAGGTTATTGTCTGCAACGTAAGCAATTTTCAATGCTGAAGAATTTGCTAATAATGCAGATATAACTATTAGAATGTAATCATATATGTTTTAAGAAGGAGTCTATGATTCTTACCTCTAAAAATGACTTTGAGGCTGAATTAAAACCTTTTACCTCTTTTAGAAAACGTACTTTAGGAATTAAATCATCACAGCTCACACAGTGATTTAGAGTTCTCCTGTTTATCTTACCAGCTATATAACTACAGTTAACTGTATTCACCTGGTGTCTCAGGTGTGATCCCTGATCACAAAAAATCTGAGTCTGAAGAACCAATATTGGAGACAAGTGTTAAAAAGGCTCCATCAGGGTCAAGAGCCTCACCTGTATTTGTTCTTAGTGTCCTCATAGTCTTTCTTGTAGTGGCGGCCACTCTGTAGTTTGGTGGCCAGAGCAGAGTGGGCCATCTGAGAGTCATCACTGACAGACTTAATGCCAATCACCTTGCCCTTGTTTTTCTCATACTTCTCCTTGTATTTGACCTGCAATTGGACAAGATATTAGTGGGTTTATCAAAAAGCCAGTCCATGAATTAGCCTTTTTTTCAAGGTAATCTGCAGATATTCAAGTTAAAATATTTTAAACATTATTGCACAAAAAGTGGTACAGCTTTTAGAATAACTCACATCACTGGCCAGGTCTCTTTTGGCTTTAGCGGTGAGTATAGAGAGAGAGTCCAAGCGCAGCTCGAAGCCTTTTTCCCTCTGCTTCTCCCAGTTGCTCTTGTATACTTTCTAAAAAAGAAAAAAGTAGAAATCTGTATTACCTTGCTTTCATACAGACAGAAAGGCTGTGTGGGTCTACTGCTGAGAAAACTTCTAAACAGTTAAAGTGCATTACGTCAGTTTGTTGATTTTCAATATTAATCTAAGTTTCTTAATTTATTTTTAATGAACTAAGTCCTTGGTTAATCAATTATATTTTGTGCCTGATGGGAACACTGAATAAGCAAGAATCCTACGTCCATAGACAAGACATGTTGAATCAGTAGTAGGTCACGCAATCAGAAAACAACATCACCATGGAAACCGCTTCCTCAGCACTGAGCATTAGTTGTTGACCAGCCATAATTAAAGTGAAGGGGCATGATCATCATTATCATCTTTACATATAAATGAAGGAGCATCATGGTAGTTTAAGTGCACTGATCAAGAAACCCTTATTGTATTCTCTTAAAAGACAAATTCAGTCTATTTTTGCGAAGACATTATTGAAGTGCACCAGACATCATCATCATCGGAAAAAAAAAAAAAAAATTTATATTTCAACAAATTAGAACGTGAGCAACAATTTAACAACTGTATATGAAGCAACATTTAAGGCTCTGTACACCCACACAAGTATTTCCAAACACTCTGGCTGATGAGCCTCTAGTCAGGTGTAAATTGGGTGGAGCTATGCCGGGAATTATGTGATATCACCAACCTCTATGGACTCATAAAAATCATAACCGGATAGGTCATCTTGCCCTAATAGGTACAACAAAACAAGCTAACACTGTCCTGAGAATAGGTCTAATTAAGCTACATACTGTGACTGAAAACACCAGTGTGACTATGGGTATACAGAAGCTTTAATATATCTGAAGATTACAACTATGATGTCCGATACTTGATTCAACAGAGACAGGTATGAATATACAATGTGTGATACATTTGATTAAAGATATTGCAAAGATTAGAGCTGTTACAAAACAAAGATTTAAGTCTATAATCTGCTTCATAAATTCATATTGTTGTAACTATAAAAATATGA
Organism: Sebastiscus tertius; assembly: GCA_916701665.1. Lineage (NCBI taxonomy): Eukaryota > Metazoa > Chordata > Actinopteri > Perciformes > Sebastidae > Sebastiscus > Sebastiscus tertius. The sequence goes on from CAKAOH010003707.1 coordinate 79,437, forward strand.
TACATTATGAAGCTCTTGCATACGCCAGTGTTATTTTATATCTCCTCACTGCGATGAAAGTCACTGAACTTACCCCACTAAGAAGGTCGGCGTTAGCCTTTGCTTGTCTGAAGAGGGGCTCATCTTTAGTCATGGTGTACTGGTGTATCATCTGCTCTGTGTTGGCTTTGTACGCCAGCTGGAAATCAAAATCAGATAGACATACAGTATGATATGAGAGTGTGCCATACTTAAATATGTATGATGACAGCTTTAATGTGAAGACCTTACGTCACTCTGCAGTTCCTGGCTCTTCTTGGCGTGTGCGATGGAGAGATCGTTCGCCACGTGGGTGAACCCGATGCTGTCTGCCTTCTGACGGTATTTAGTCTGTGAGGCAGTACGTACAGTAGATAAACAGTGTGTCTAATATAGTGTAAAGTTCATTAGCAAAGTGAAATATGCACACACACACACACACACATAATTGTACTGACATCGCTTAGCAGATCTCCAGCTTTCTTGGCCTGGGTAATGTTCAGACAGCCTTCAGCCTCCCAGCCCACTCCTTTCATCCAGTTCAGGTCTGAACGGTACTGGTTCTGTGGAGCAACACAAAGAGTCATTAACCAGGGGGGAAATATATTTCTTATGGCATTTACCATTTGAATAACAGACAAGGGCTCTCACCTCGCTTTGCAGGGAATACGCCTTCTTGGCCTGCTGGACCTTGATGTCATCAGGCATGACGGTGTAGTCGTGCAGCTTCGTGCGATAATCCACTTCGCTGGCGAGGGACTGAGCCTTTTTGGCGTGGCTCAGGTTGATCATGTCCAGTGGAAGGCTGAACTGGGCCTGGCCCTCCTTGGAGCCCTTCTTGTATGCAATCTGAAGCGGTGACGATTAAAAAAAAAGGATTGAGTCAGCACATATGCTGCAGCTGCAATAAGTGTTATATGTGTTAAATTCTGCTTACATCACTGCTCATCTTGGCCACTTGAAGAGAATGCAGGGTCCTGGAGTCGCTCATGTTGACCCCCACTGCCTTCTCCTTATTCTTCATGTAAGTCTCTTTATATTTAATCTGAAACACATGCACGTTTGATTTATTCATCTGCCAGCTATTACATTTGATCAAACCCACTTATCCCCCTGCAGTGGAGAAGAGTTTGCTTACATCACTGGCAAGGTCACGGGAAGCCTTGGCTGCTCTGACACTCAGGTCGTCCACGCCGATGTCGCAGGATTTAGACTTATTTTTCTCCCACTCCTCCTTATATTTGATCTGGAGTGAGAAATTGAAATGATCAAATTATCACTTGAAGAATGAGAAGTGTTTTTTCTGTAACCATGTGAATGAACGTGTGCATGCACATGTGAGAAAGTGTCTGTGTTAACTTACATCACTGCACAAGGCAGCGTTGGCTTTGGCCGTTATGATTTGGGGCAGGTCTTGGGATAGTGTGTACTGATGTTTGGACTTTTCATAGCCTTTTTTGTAATTTAGCTAGAAGACAAATGAATAACACATTCAAACAGTGTGCAGCTGGAAAGTGCTGATGAAGTGGGTGTGATCAATATCAATCATGTTGCTAAAATGCTTTACTTACATTGCTGACAAGCTGAGCATTTTTCCTCGCCAAAAGAATCTCAGGCGTGTCCGTTGCTTGACTGTACTTGACCTGGTCGATGTGCTGCCTGTAGTTCTTCTGCAGTCATATAGGAAACAATTTTTACAAATTACAAATGTATTGAATAACATGATTCACCTACCTGAGAAATTTTTTTTACAATTGTGATGTTTTTCGTTATGCCTATAGGTAAATAAAAAAAAAAACACTTAAGAAAACGCACGTCTTTTAGTGGGTCCAGTTTTCTTTGGCTTTGGTAGCCTGGTGTCTGGGTGGCGGGGTAGTTGTATTCACCCTGCTCCTGTTCACAGCCTTGTTTATAAGAAATCTGGGATTTACAAGAAGACTATATCAGTGATATTACTGGCACAGCAGTTATTCTATTTTTTGTCAAGTTTCATATTTCAACCATGAGTTAAAGTAAACATCTGTCCATGGATTATATAATAAATATAACACTGATCCCATGTACGCTTTTTTGCCAGCTAAAGAGAATAGCAGGTGAAAGATAATAGCTATTTAAAATCCAAAATGTCATGATATCCCTTGAATACTAAACTGGATCGAAGCAGAAAACCAATTTGGGGCATTGATAAATTGCATAGATCTATAAATTTAATTTCTATATTATCTTAAGTTCATGAAAAACAAGGCTTACATCACTGGCAAGTTTCCTGGCTTTCATGGCATGCATGGTCTTCTTATCGATTCCTGAGTCTTCATAGTGGTTCTTCATGTCGCTGTACTTCTCTCTGTACTTGTTCTTTTAAGTATATAGAAAGATGAAGAACAATCAGTATGCAGGATTGTCTAATATAACCATAATATCCACATATTTGCCCTTATGACATTTAGAGTAAGGCCAAATACATATGTATATCATAAAAACAACAATGTGAAATAAACGATTTTGAACGTCATACTTACATCACTTGTGAACTTGGCGATTTTAGCTGCATTTTGAAACTGTGGTGTATCACAGAAATTGATGCTGTGACCTTTGGTGTTCTCCAGGTCCTTCTTATACTCCACCTATTAGAAAATATAACAAATTACAGCAGCTGCTTTGTAATATTTTTCATTGCAAACCCCTTTTTTGTTGTTGAACAGACAGATCTTTTTCCTTTGTGGCACTTTGTTATGTGCTAAATATAAGTGCCTGCCGCCTATCAGTCACCATCACTGACACTTTGTCGTAACTCAAGAGTCACTGAGACAAACCTTTAGTCTTAAATATGTTTTGCAGAGCTTCAAAATGACAGCACAACACCATTTAACTTGTCAGCTCTACCACTAAAATACCACCCAGGGAGACTTTTGTCACCTTTAAGCATTCAAGCTAAATCAGAACATTGGTCACAGACAAGCAAAAATTTGTCGTATTCTGAAGGCGTCATATTTCTGTGTGAGGTAATAGTAGTTTGACGGGATGTCCCGTGGCCTTGAAAGTAAGCTGTGCTCACACCGGATAGGCATGTCAGAGATGCCGAACATGCAAGTTGGCTGGCTTCATGTCTGCTGGAAACTGACACAGTGTGTCCAATATTTCAAACTTTTAAGCACACACACACACACTAGGTAGAAACATGTTTACTTGGAAATGCTTTGTCATAAAAGCTAGAAATAAAAAATAAGGCAAATGTACTGAATGAAGGTCTGATCTTTGCCTTGAGAGCCTGACAATGACTCACAAACGAGCTCACCTCGCTGACAATCTTGTTGATCTTTCGGGCGTTCTTTAGAGCCAGATTGTCCTCGGACGTCAAGCTATGGAAGTGTGAGGTGCCCTTCATCTTGCTTAAGTCCTTCCTGTATTTGAGCTGCAGAGGGATGAAAGATGATTGAGTACATATAGGAGGACAACATGTTGTGTTTCTGTAGGATCAGGAGATCAGTGGTGCACACACACAGTCTAATTTAGTCGGTGCGGAGAGTTTAAAGAATGACAACATGGTGAGGCTTTCGCATTGTAGTCCCCCATCCATTCTGCCCAGTGATGACAAGGCCCGGTGATGGATGAAGCTGGAGCTCTTCCACTCTACACTCTGTTATGTTTTGACAGCATTTACAACCAGTACACATTGTTTCACAATTGATACAGGCTCCATTTTTAGATAGACCAGCCTTCCCAACTACTTCAATGTTAGCCTAAAGATGTAGTGAAGTCTCATGAAGGGCCTACTGTATGTTAGGGATGTCACGGTGAGGGAATTTTCCCACCGGTTAATAAACTTGTGACAATACCGATGTTACCGATTATACCGGACCGGACATTTTACAAGAGAAGATGTATGTGTAGCGCTTAATTTGATCTTTAAAGTTGGATGGCTGTGTGTCTGTCCTCTCAGGTCCAGCTCTGTCCTCCACACGGCGATTGCCTCACTAATGTTATGGTTCCCTTATGATGTTGGGTTTAAATCCAAAGTATTGCCAAAAAGGCACTTTTGCTTTTTGCTTTAAAAAAAAAAATTAACTAAAGCAAAACAATGGTGGGAATGGTTGGCAAGTAATGTAATCGGTATATGCCCGAACACCTAGTAACACTACTGTATGTCTATCAAAAAGATGGTACTTACAGAGCTTATAAGCACCGCACTAAGTTTGTTTGTTTTGGAAAGTAATGGTATTGTCATACTGTTACTGTTGATACTCACATTGCTTGCATTTTCCTGAGCCTTCTTTGCAAGATAATAACCAGGAGTGATCATGGCAGGGAAACTTCCTTTGCCTCGCTGCTGCTCATACTGCTCGGTATAGGCAATCTGCAAACACAGGATAGCTTATTTGTAATTCCAAAAATAAAAATACAGGATGTAATACAAATAATTCATAAAACGCTGTAAACTATTTTCTAAAATTTTTTAGTGGGTTGAAATGAAATCATACGGGCTATGGTGTCATTCATGTTAACACACCATTGTGGGCCTGAATCCCAAACTAGGTGACCTAGAGCTCTAAGATACACACCATTTATCCTCTATATGACCTGACAAGGAACCTCTGTCTCTCTGTATTAATATATTTTCTGTAACTCTCTGTTCACTATTACTTAAAGGCAAATAAAGAACTTTAAATATCACATGATAATATGGCGTCGTATATGATTTTGCAACAGACTTTTATATTAAAACATAAATAAAACAGTAAAAGTAAATTCCTCACCTGGCTGAAGTTCTCTGCATTTTCTCTGGCGTGAGCTGCTTCAGTTACCGCTGCCTCAGCGCTGGCTTTACCCCTAATCTCCTGTTCATACATCTGACGATACTTTATCTGGTATAGACATGAAATCCATTACCAACCGATGATCAGATGTCTGCAACAGTGCATACATGTATGTGTACATTTTTGATATTGTCTACTTACATCACTGGCCTGCTCACTGGCCTTCTTTGACATCTGGTATCCAGGTGTAAGATGTGCAGGAAAGCTACCTTTACCTTTCTGCTGCTCATACTCTTCTGTATAGGCATACTGGAAGAAGAAAAGCAATGATTAAGGTACACACCTATCTGATTCTTTAAGTTAACAGTAAAAGACTATAGGACCGACTGCGTAATACTCAACTGGTCTTGTTAGTCACATTTGGTCTTAAGTGAGATACAACACACTAAGTATCATAAAGTCATCATGAAAGGCAAAAGCTTACATCGCTAACAATTTGTCCTTGTTTCTTGGCCAGAAGCACCTCTGGGGGGTCAACAAACGTGGTGTACTTTGAAACTCTCTCCTCGTGTCCTTTTTTATATTCCAGCTGTAAATAAAGAAAACAAAGAACTTGATTTGGCTCATTATGAAGCCACAAAAAACATTGACAGACACACTTTAGCAAATTGCTTCAATTTGAGCTATTTGGTCCAGAACAGTATGAGCAAAGACATTCACTTACGCTACTGGCCAGAGTATTGGCTGTCTTAGCAGCCTGGTAACCTGGTGTTATCATGGCAGGGAAGCTGCCTTTCCCTTTTGACTGCTCGTATTCTTCTGTGTACTTCACCTGCCAAATAAGCACAAACTCAATCAAGACATTTGACCAATATTGACGCAAAATAGAGTTTGTTAGCCATTTACACAATCCACACTAGTGCCACAGTGCCTCTTTGTTTATTTAAAGACACAAAGGTTTTATAGTATAAGGGAAGTCTCCTTGAACTCACGTCACTGATGTTCTTCTGGGCCTGAGACATCGTTACTATCTCCTGGTTGGTCACCGTGCCTGAGTACCATGTCTGCTGCTGTGAGAACTCAGACTGAGACTGAAAGGCCTGGTTGGATCATATGGAGGACAAACTTGGTCATTTCCAGCCATTCACAAGACAGGTAATACTTTACCTTTCATGCCTTATGGACCTTGCTAAACCCTGCTTTACTCAGCCTCTATGAAGTGATGGTAACTACTGTAGTGGCAATTTACTACATTGCAAATAAATCTGTGCCTACGCAGTTGTCAGCACAGACAAGAGAGAGAAGATGATGTTTAATGTATCAACAGCGACAGCCTATTAAAATAAGCTACTCTCCTCCATGATCGCTGAAATCATCCTCATTCCAACATTTCCACATCTAATATGATTACATCTTAATATTGATTATTTGGAGTAAGACCTTGGATCACTGCACACAATAACTTTGCTGTTTGCAAAGAAAGGTCAACGGTACAAGGAACACAAAAAATAAGTAGGATTGTTTGCTTTAAAGATATAAAAAAAGTTCAGGAAAGATCAGAATTAAGGCTAAAACTCCCTTTAACTGGGTGTACTGGCCAGTTGCTATACCGGGAGCTCACCTGGCTGGTCATCTGATTGGCTAGGCGAGCCTTCTCCAGCTCCATGGACCTCATGTCCTGGTGGAAGGTGGACATAAATCGCTCGCCATCTTCGCGATACTTCAGCTACAAGTGCACATAGACGACAAGCAGTATCAAGCCAAGGCCAGCACACATTTGCACATGCACACGTGTGTTTACAGCATCCACAGTTGAATGCACGAAATCAGCATAAAGTAATAAAAAGACAGTCAGCCCACATTGATATTACCCTGACTTCAGATCCACAGAGCAACACATCACTCTATTCTTATGTTGTCAGCTTCAAACCAGACAACCTGAGCTTGCATATTTAATGATGAAGGGATAATATTAGTGTGCTATTATAAATAAACTGAGATGTTCCAATCAAGAAGCCGGACCTGCCAAGAAAGACCCAGAGAGAAGCGCTGAGTGATGAGTGACTCTGAGCTGCTAGCTAATGATCCTTAAGCTGTAAAAATGTACAAAACTAATATTAGAATAGCTTTATTGCAGGCGATGACAGACAGCACTGACGAGTGACTTCTCTTGGAGCATCATCGCTAAAGGGCTAACAATACACATGTGAACTCTGTGTAAACTTTTAGTATGAGCAAAAGTATAAAAGCTAACTGAAAACAGGTCAAGTATCACCAAGGAACTAATAAATAAAAGCTCTGCATGTTAACCAAAGCAAGATTTTTGTCTTCAGAGGACAGGGTTGAAGGTCACTCAGCATGGTCTGAAGTCAGCAATCAGACCAAATATCAATATAGCTCTCTAATGGCATAAAGCAGTAGCTGATGAGCTTGCTAGCCCACTGCTAATATAAGCATAAGAACATTGCATGAACTCGTAGACACAGACAGGCACAGACAGACGGGAACAGGTGGCCGGGCAGAGGAGAGGAAGGGATGCAAGGCTGTTTTTTCTGACGTATAATTTTAGCCCCCCGAAGCATAAAGTGGGCTGAGAGCAGAGGGGGTTGTCTCGCCTCTGTCACAGGAACAGAAATAACCTGAGCCACAAACTCCATTCCACACCGCTGCCGTCACCGTGGACTCAGAGCAGCCGTCCACCTATCTCTCTTCCACCTATCTTTTTTGGATCTGACAGCGATACATCTGCTTTGGGTCTGATCTTGAGCTTCATGATTGTATGTGTGTTTGCAGGTTAATAGATCTGAGTCGTCTGTGAGGATATCGGTGGTTTTGTGTGATGATTTGATAAGTAGAATTGTCCATTTCCAAACTACATTTTAGGGTTTTGTGCCCACACAAATATATTGTTGTACTAAATTAGAATAATTTTAGTATACTATAAACAAATTTGGGTTTATTCAATCACTTTTTTAAGAACATAACACAACCAACACAATGACCACTATGAATAGCAATCTCATGACAGACCAATGATAAGTGGTCATTTCACTCATGGCATAGACAGTGACTTATGTCAGCCTGTCGACAATACACCTTGACTCATGATCAAGGCTGAAATATTTCGTCTCATGTTGCTGCTTCTGTGTTTTTGCAGGTGACATCATCTCACCTCACTGCTCGCCATGCTTTGCTTCTTTGCGTTGATGTTGATGGGGGTCTGATAGACGCTTGTGAATGTGTTGTTCCTCGGATTGTGTCTAAAGGGATGAGATATGAAAAAATGGTCATCATTTTACTTTTGAGTTCATGGAAATAGATGGAAAAAAGGGAACTATTCTAATACCCAAATGTTTTTTTGGGATTATGCTCAAATAATAAGTCATATATTCAGGTGTTGCTGGTGCTTCTTACTTACACAGAGCAGTACGGCCTCTTCTTGTGGCTGACAAAGTTGTTGGCCGTGAGCACCATCTTGCAGACGTCACAGTGAAAACACGCTTTATGCCAGTTCTGAAAGAGGAAAAAAAACAAATCACATTATTTCAGTGGGTCATTAAAACTGGATTCTAATCTCTAAATTTGGACTTCAGTGTAGTTAATCATGCGGAGACAGAAATGGTTTTAAAGTTGGACGGATCATTTCTGATAACATCATATTAATAAGACAGCTTTAATTGAACAAGGCCCAAAATAACGGCAGCAATCACAGCATCATCTTCCAACTGGACTCGCTGACTTGTTCTTAAATATAGCTTTCATGTCAATGTTAAACTTTATAGCTCTTGCTTTTCGTCTCACAAGTTTTTCAAAAATTACATTTCGTAGCAGCAACCGGTCAGAGCTACATGGATGTTTGTCATGCTGAAGATTTTACAATTTAACGATCAGAATATATTGTTACTCAATTTATATCAAACATATGCTCAGATCCATAGCACAATAAAAACTTTACATTAAGAAGTAATTTTACATACACTTTTTGTGTTTTTAAACTGCAGTTTAATGGTAAATGCTGTATTTCATTACATTCACCTGTTTGCACACTAAGCCGTGTGTATTTGACGCAAAGAAATCCTTGGAATAACTTAAATGTTGCCATATTTAGGTGACAAATGTGTTCTGAAAGAAGTTGATTGAAAAATATAAAATCCAGTGCCTCAGGTCTTTTGGAAGTTTGTGCCATACTTACTGTACTTACTGTACCTTGATGTTAATACTGATTTTCTTGTTACTTTTACAGCTGTTTTAAGTATTTTAAAATGTATTTTAATGATCAAATGCTCCAAAAACACTCAAAACTTTCTTGCCACCACAATGTTTCTGTGTGTTACCTGGTCAATGCAGTTGATCTTTTCAGCCGGGTAGACCACAAACCCACACCTGGCACAGGACTGCATGGTGAATGCTTGTCCTTTTCCCCAAAAATCTTCAGGAAAAATATCAGAAGAAGTGAACTAATGAGAAGTGTTGACCAAAAACAAGAGACAGGTCAGGCAGGCAGGCAGGAAACCCTTTAGTGGAGGTACTGGCAGTGACTCCCAGACAGTCGTGGTAGTGCGTCTCTGTTGGTGGTAAACTTAGCTCTGTGACTGTGACACTTTGAAACTGTCTCTTACTTGACACCATGTCCCACGATGGTTCAGCCCCCTTTCACGTACCATGCTACAAGACTGGCTGAGTCCAGCTGTCTGTCTGCAGGGAGAAAGAGAGGGACAGAGAGAGACAGCTAGGTCAGATGTCATTGTATATGTGTAATGATCCTAAGTTGGACCACTTGTTCAACTTTGGGCACCTTGCCATGACACTAACACATAAAAGCATAATACATTGTGTAATAGTTTTACTTAGCTTCATCAGCTAAGTATGTTAACACATAAAACAAATTTAAACATGTGAATCATTGAATATATTCACCATTGGTAGTTATGACTTTATTCTCATAATATTACAACTTTATTCTCGTTAAGTTAAGACTTTATTCTTGTAATATTACAACTTTATTCTCATAAAGTTACTACTTTATTCTCGTAATATTACAACTTTTTTCTTGTAAAGTTATAACTTTATTCTGGTTATATGACTTTTTACATTCTCACTGTGCAATATCATTTTCCACTTGTGCAATTTTGTTAATAGTCTGTTTATTGTCAATACTGTATATACGGCTCCTATTTTTATACTTCCTTCTATTTAAATGGTTCATATTGTGTTACACTTTGTTTGAACTCTTTTTTACTGTGTTAGCTGATGTATCTTGTTTTTTGCACTATCCCCTTTGCTGCTGTACACTGCAAATGTCCCCACTAAGGGACTAATAAAGGAATATCTTATATCTTATCTTATCTTATCTTATCTTATGTGGGGTATAGCCTAATTCCTTACTCTCTTATAAAGTATTCTGATGTTTTATTACCAAAAATATGCCCCTTTTTATCATAGTTCAAATTCTACATATGAAGAGGCTACAGTTTTCTATAACCTGCATATCACAGTTGTTTATCAAACCTGTTAGATAAGCTGTGGAGTTTGCATGTGAATATGAATAATGACATGTGGCAGACGTGACGTAACGCTCTGACGTAATTACGCACCCTAGAAACTTCACGTCGAACGTAGTTTCACTTTCTCAAGTCCTCCGAGGAACAGAAACTCAGAAACTTTGGAGAAGGAAACACAGACAACTTTTGCGCAATAGCTATCAGCTGACATCGTTTATTAACGCGTTTATTATTAAGTGTAAGTTTATGCTCACGTATTCATCCGTTCCTAAGCTGAAAACAACTTTTTTTGGTCGCTAAGGTAACTTTAATCAGACACCCAGCAGCTAACAAGTCGGATGTAATAACAACGTATTAAACTGGCGGCTGAAGATGTACAGTAAGTTAATCCATCCTTAACGTTGTGTGTTTGACTGTAGATGGCTGGAGAACCTGCTGAGCCGACTGATCTGGGAGTTGAAGTTGTGGAAACTGACCAAACCGACGCCAAACCTGACCGCAGAGGAAGATTTCTACTGTTTGGGTGACTTCCTTTTCCATGTTTACAGTATAAACACACACACACACATACAGTAGCTATATATAAACCTATACACACCCATGAGAGGAAACCACATCACGTAGTTTGATCCATAACGAATTAAATTCACTTTAAATTCACTTTTAATAGGCCATCTATACAAATATGCATGTTTTACTGTTTCACTGTCATTATTATTCCCTCTCCAGATAGAGAAGTGGTCATTTATAGGAGTTGCTAGTACTTTTTAAATATATATACATATTGTAATTTGCTTAATGAATCGTATATATGTATATATATGTTTTTGTTTTTATTTTGTTCTTTTTTTTATTTTTATTTTAATTTATTATTGAATTGACGCTTTGGCAATATTGTTCACCTGACAGTCATGCCAATAAAGCAAAGTGAATTGAATAGATAGATAGATAGATAAATAGATAGATAGATAGATAGTAACTTTATTAATCCCGAGGGAAATTCAAGTTTCCAGCATCACAGTTCCATAGTGCAAAAACATGTTAGTAAAAAGGCAGTAAAACAGTTAGTAGTGCAAAGTACAAAAAATATACCAGATATAAAATACAAGGAGATGAAGAAAACTGTTAAAACTGAATATAGTGCAGGGTAACAGCTGTGATACACGACTATTAAAAAATGTAATATAGTGCAGAAGAGTTCAGTTTCATTATTATTCCCTCTCCAGATAGAGGATTGGTCATTTATAGGAGTTATAGCACAGCAACATGGATCCTATCATCTGTGCCATTAGTTGTAATGCTTGTGTGTTGCATGGAGAAGGTCTTGCATAACCAGATATGCATGACTTGAATGTTTTGCAGCTGCAGAACCAGTGTGGTTATCTCTAACATTGTTCAGATTTTTTGCATCAGACTTTTCTGTTTTTTTCAGTGGCATTTTTTTGTAGTCGGTTTGTCTTTTTGTCCCCATTTTCACCCCTGGTACTGTTTTAGTGCAGTTTGCTGCAGATTAGAAGAAACATAAATGAATTTATCGTATCACGATTGCATATTTTTTTCAAGTAATGGCTTTAAAACTATTGCTGAGGCGCTACACACCACTTCCAAGTAAACTAAATGTTCATGGACACTCTCATTTATATACTCAAACAGATACTTTTGAACTCCTTACAATGAGAAGAGATGAAAAGCTTCACGCAACTGTGCACTTTCCCTAAGACTGACAATTCTTTCTACATGAGGGTGCCATTGGTTCCTCTTAATAAGCCTCAACTAATCAAAACTTTAAAAAAAAAAGTATATATAAAATGCATACCCTTGATTTGACACAGCAACCCAGTTTTGGATAGCCTAATTAGACTAATGGGGTAAGGAGCGTGGAAACAATTTTAAAGTCAATTTTAGGACTGATGTCAGTCCTCAAGTGGCTGCTCAAAATTAGACTGTATTACAGCAGCGTCTAAAACGGTGGATGTGAATTCAGTGTGATATCATAGACCCTTTCACAATGTCTTGTGTCTTACTTTGTATTTTAAAAAGTGTGACGCTGGTGATGTTTGTTCCAGTGTGACTCACAAGGTGGCACTGTGAACCTTTGTAGTGGAGGGACATTGGTTTCTCCCAGTCAGACACTTGTAATGAAACACAAGGATCTGTCCGGCATTCACATTTTTATCCCAAACTTTTTCTTTTTTAAAACATAAAACAACAAAAAGAAGCATCTCATATTTTAGATTTAAACAAATAAAAGTGCCTTTTAAAACAGGCTGAATTGTTCAAAGACAAATCATAGTATAATAAGAAATTATGTATACTTAATTTGCTGAATGGTATGTTTTTTTGCTGCTTACGTAAAACCGATACCACCTTATCAACAGTACTTGGGCGTATGTCTTTTTTCATTCAAGAAGGCATGACCAAACAACAGATTAACTTGTGATGTCTCTTACATCATGCCATACCATGTCATATCTAAAGGATTAAGATTGTAATGATAATTCATTACAGCCTGTATTTCTTGAACTGGTTGGATTTTGGCTAAATCTTGCTTTAAAAAAAACAAGGCTGAAATTATTGATAACCAAGATTTGTCTTTGGTTATTTGTTGTATGTTAAGGCGTTTATACGAGGACTGGCCCGAATGCTTTGAAGCTTCGACCGTTGCGCTTTGTTTTTTGTTTTTTTACATATAAGTATGTAGTAATAATAATGTATAAATCCCAAAATAGCCTATGAAATAAGGAATAATCCCACAATATTATTCATGATTCATATTCAACATTACTTATTGTTGTTTATTCTCAGACAGATATCACTGTTTGTTATGTGTAGAGGTGCGTCAGTAGCACTGGTCCGAAGCTTCGAATATAGCTTTGAATATTTCTCACCGAAACTTCGAAGCCCAAAAAACGGTATTCGAAACAGCCATAGTTTATACAAGGTGGCTGTGTTCTTAGTAATAGATGGGTTTTAGTTGAACATCTTCTTGTGCATCCAGCTCTAAAGTTGAGGCACTCCCAGTATGTACGTTGGCTACAGGTGGATTCTGCGCCTGTCAGCAGAGGAGCAACTTGTTGCCCTGTCTGACCTCAGCAGGGAGCGAGGCGCTGGGGCCATGTGTGAATAGGCCTTTAGAAAGCACTGGTGTGGTGGCGAGGCTGCTGACTCAGGGGGCTCACAGTGCGCCGCCCCCGTCCTCAGCATCCCACTGGCCCAGTCAGGGTGTCCATCCAGTACAGAGAGCATGTCAGTATCTTAGCACACTGCCAAAAAATTAAGCTGCCAGGTCTGGAGAAACTTACTCTTTTTTGGGGGAAATAAAAAAGAAACGAGACAAAACCAACGCAATTCAGATGCAGAGTGGCGTAGCGCTTAATGACGAACCCAGGTAAGACCTCACATTCCTCTTCGCCGTCCTCCTACTGTACCTGCTCCTCTTTTCTGCCATGCCCAACCCACAGCAAAAAAACAGGGTCGCAGCTCTTTGCCCACCCTCGCGCAATTGTTTGGTATAGTATGCAGGGCACAGTTTGGAGGTGGGAGGGGGGCTTTGAAAAAGTTCTGGATCACATGTTTATTAGAATATGGCCGGGCCGCCTGCGAGTGTACGTGCATGAGACTGTCGGTGCGCATTTGCTGTGTATTGTTTGTTGTAACTTGATGACGAGGCTCTTCTGGAACAAGCCTGGATTTTCTGAGCCCCCACCAATGGGCCACTGTTGGCTTTGCTATCTGGATGCATCTTTCAAAGAATGGAAATATGACAGGTCTGTGGGAATTACCTCTCGTGGAAGATTAACTCTCGCTCAATCTGCATTGACGTGGTTGATGATTTTTTTTTTATCTGCGTTTAGCAAAAATGTTCTAGTTTCTTCATTAACCTGACGTTGGATTACTGCGACCAAATTTGGCTGCGACATTAATGCCTCATTTGAAAATGTATGTACCCTTTGGTTTCTGAGTAAGTGGACTTTTATGTGTAGAAACATTTGGGGCTTAAAAGACACGGTCATGTTCTGTGAGAGTCAAGTAGAGTCAAGTTTTTATAGGTAATGTTTCACTTGTGCAAGATGTTCCCACGTAAGATAAGAGTTAACATTACGGAAGTTGAAAAATCGAATGTGTTTTTCTTATATTCATTGTTATTTACCTTCCTTTTACTGTTCTTATTTATGTTTTTGTGTAATGCTAAGTTTTAATTTTTTAACAATGCTACCATGAAGTGTTAACTGTCCTTAATACTCTGCTTCTCTCTTGACTGTTATCAGTAAGAAGAACAAGGATGGCCAGACGCGGGAGCAGGACTACTCTTCTGAAAGCCATTACAGAATTGTTTCACCAACATTCCAGTATAAGATGAGCCACCAGCGAGTGGGCAAGTGCATCATCATCAACAACAAAAACTTTGATGAAAAGACAGGTACGGCGAACACTTTTCAACACTTATTGTATTTAAAAAAAAAAGAGCGTGCGTTCTAAGCGGATGTGTCTCAGCAGGGATGAATGTACGCAACGGCACGGACCGAGACGCAGGCGAGCTGTTCAAGTGCTTCAAGAGCCTGGGCTTCGACGTCTTCATCTACAACGATCAGACGTGTGAGAAGATGGAGCGTCTTCTCAGAGAGGGTGAGTAGTGACGTCCTCACGCTTTTATTGTTTCTTTCATATGGGGTAAGTAACAATGTTGGAACTAATAGGACGCCAATACCAACAAATAACGTATAGAGAAACCTTATGGAAACACCATGAAAACATTTTCAGAGCGTTCTTTCGTACTGGCTAAGGTAGTGTAGTGAAGTGTAAGGCGGGTTTCTCACTTCATGCACTCCTACTATTTTCTAGTCATGCCTTAAAAGTCATGTACTCAAATTGCCAGTTTATTAGGTACACCAAAACTAATGCAGTCCAACCCAACAGTCCTGCATTGAATCCTACCACCATGGAGGTTATAATGTTCTGTTATCATTGAAACTGTTTTAGAGAGGTGTTGATTCAACTTCGTGGTCATTTCAGAGTTTGCTGCTGTTCAGTTGCATTGTGTTATATTGAAATGAAAGCTGTTTCTAATATTTAATCTACTCACATTGATATAAATTGGGTGGTTAAACACCTCTTAGTACAACACAATACAATTCAGCATCACCACAAACTACAGCCTTTCAAATTCACCACAAGTTGAAACAACACGTCTCTAAAACAGTTTCAACAACATTCATCATTCTTACCTTCATTAAGGCAGGATATATTGCAGGACTGTTGTAGCTCACTCAATTAGTTTAAGTTAGCTGCATCTAAGTAATAAACTGGCAACTATAATGACATAGTACAGTGACAGTATTTGGAACAGGGTAAGAATCTCAGACAGACATCTCTTTATTTTCTTGATTTGTAATCAGCTCTACCAGATTCATTACATACAGTACATTTGTGTGCTAGTGAAATTGATTCCCCTTTAAGTTGCAGTGTGGTCTACATGTATAAGTTCACAATCAACACTCTTCACGACTGTTACAGTATCTTCTCTTAAAACCGCCAGGTCAGACAGCAGGAGGTGCTGTTGTAAAAGTAATTACATAAATCCTAATGAAGTTGCAAACAATTGGTGTCCCTGATCAGAGCACTTGCTAGGTTTAATGACAAGATGTATAAGTCACCTCTCAGACCATATGCCCTTGGGAACGCCAATGAACTTTCTTGTTTAATATGTTATGATATGACATTTTAGTGGCTGCTATTCTTTATAATCTGCACATATTTTTGTTCAGGTTAGTGGTCAGTTTTTTTCACAGGTTCGACCCTCGATTTAACACTTTATCCAAAAAACAAGTTACCTCTACAACTGCAGAATAGATGTAATGAAATCTGGTATAGCTATTCATGGTTCTCTTTGGGTGAATCCTGGTTATTATGGTGACCCCTTGACTTTTCTTCTAGAATCAATATCAGGCCAAAATGTCCCATTAGTACAATAAGAAATTTCAAAATCGAATAGACAGGTTGTCATGAAGATTAATCGCCATATTTGTGTTCCCTTTCGGATGATCACTTTCCTCCAGTGCAACCCTCCGGCTAACATTTCAACTTTTCAAACAATATATCTCATTATAATCAGTTTGCTATGGGATTCACATTCACCTTCTTAAAGGGATGGACACTGCTGTGTGTTAGGGTCAAGCAATATGCTGATGGGCACTATTTTATTAAAAGATTAACAAATTATGACAAATTTAGATAATACACTAATTAAAATGTAAAGGATAACATCATTTAAAGTCTTGTATAGTATTGTTATATTCCTCAGAGGACACTAGAAGCTATGTATTTTACATAATATTAACTCAATAGTTTCTCAAAATTAAGGTTATAATTTAGCTGCAACCTCAAATTCTTGATGAACGAATTAAGTGCTAAATAAACTCCATAAGTGGACCATTAAGTTACTGATATTTTTGATTAGTTTAGAAGTTTACTGAGGCCTGAGCCGCGCTAAGAGTTGAGTGTTTGTTTGTGTGTGTATGGGTCAGCCTCGGAGGAAGACCATAGTGACAGCTCGTGTTTCGCCTGTATCCTGCTAAGCCACGGCGAGGAGGGCATGATCTACGGAACGGACGCCGCCATGCCCATCAAGTCCATGACCTCATTGTTCAGGGGCGACATGTGCAAAAGCTTAGTCGGAAAGCCAAAACTCTTCTTCATCCAGGTAGGAAGTTCTGAAGACTTTCATTTCTAAATGACGGTGTGAAGTTGTACAGTCATTGATTAACTTGTAGATTTGTGTCAAGTTCACCCCGAATAGTCACCTTAAGGGTTGAATGATAAAAAAATGTATCTTTAGGAGTTGTTTTTGTTGAGATGACAGATTAAAATGGCTTTCAGTTGCTCCCCACGGACAGATGATAGCTATTGTGAAAAAGATTTGCCCATCTCAGCTTTTAAAAACAGTTAATTTTTAATTGCTTCACCAGGTCATCGTTGAGAAAGCTACTCAGGATCACAATGAAATGTCATTTCATTTACTTCACCAGGCTTGCCGGGGTTCCGAATTTGATGATGGTATACAGACAGATTCGGGTCCGCCGAACGATACCCAGGAGACAGACGCTAATCCGAGACATAAGATCCCTGTAGAGGCAGATTTCCTCTTTGCCTACTCCACCGTGCCAGGTACACCAAGTTTCATTTTATAATTTTTATTGCCTAATAAATAAATGAATGCTTGAAGGGAAAGTGTTCTGGGTATCGGTCGCGTACCGGATGTATCGGTGAGCAGTTTCAGTGCTGACTCATGTTGATTTTCCAGGGTATTACTCATGGAGGAACCCTGGGCGCGGCTCCTGGTTCGTCCAGGCACTCTGCAACGTCCTCAACGAGTTCGGCAAGCAGCTGGAGATAATGCAGATCCTGACGCGGGTCAACTACATGGTGGCCACCAGCTTCGAGTCCTGGTCCGAAGACCCACGCTTCAGCGAGAAGAAGCAGATCCCCTGCGTGGTCTCTATGCTGACGAAAGAACTGTATTTCAACTGACCGCCAGCCTGACTGACTGATTGACTGACTTGACTGACTGACTGACTTGACTGACTGTTTCAGGTAGCGACTTAGCGGTCAAAGCATTCAGGGATGATTCAGGCCCAGCAGGACACTGCACTTTTGGAGCACATTATGACATTTTGCATGTGTAGTTGGGCCCGAAAACAAGCACTCTGTGAGAAACTAAATATCTATTTACAGTGGCACTCCGCGTTCATGTGCTGATGGTTAAACTTCTTCCTCTTCTTCAGGTTATTCTTCGGAATAATAGCGTCACATTTCGATCTGATATTTTTATTTTGACAGGCATGTGAAATATCCATGTTATTCCACCGGCCCGGAAAATTTGCTGCCACTTTTTGCGGGTTCGGGGAATCATATCTGAATATGTGTCTCTCCATTTTCCAGCATTTGCAATAGGTGTTGAGAGGAACTGAATAGAGTGGACAGGAGTCTTAAAGGGACAGTTTGGGTGTTTTGAAGTGGGGTTGTATGAGGCATAGACAGGAGTACCAACACGGGAGCAAAGTAATACAGTGATGTGGACGGGGCCGGCAGCAAAACATATTTTAGCCACTTAAAAGAAAGGCTCACCTAAAAAAATTTATAGCAATTTAAGTGTACGGTATATTGCGAATATTTTCACCTCTTCATCTTGCCGTCAGACAACCCTTTCCGACGGGGAACTGAAGCCGTTGTATCCATCTATGCTCTCGCCAAAGCCACCAGACTCAGGTTGCTGGAGTCTGTTTGCATTGGTGAGAGCATAGATAACGGCTTCAGTTCTAGCTATAGTGTACACTTAAACGGATATTGATTTTTTTAGGTGAGCCTTTCTTTTAGGTGGCTAAAATTCCTTTTGCTGCCGGCCCCGTCCACAGCAGTACATTGCTTTACTCTGGTGTCGGTACTCCTCTCTGTTTCTCCAAGCTGGGGGCGTGCCGACCGTCATCTACTGTAGGTAATACACCTACTAAGTACCTCATACAACCCCACTTCAAAACACCCAACTATCCCTTTAAAGCTAAATGTGGCTCTTGCATTTATTATATGAAATGGGTTTTGAATAACTGAAATAATTTATATTTAGTGTTGTGAGATAAGTCTCTCCAGAAATAGGATATAAACCTGTCTAATGCAGTCCCATGCATTTGTACAGCGTACAATACTGTCACCGTTATACAATAAGATAAATTGGAAACCAAGGGACAGTTGAATGTTTTAAAATCCTATAGAAAGTCTATAGAAATCCCCACTAGGAAAGGGAATAGTGCGATTGCCATAGGAGAGGATGAGGGCGCTGCCTTAATTACAAACCCTGTCTGATGCATTGTCAAAGGGAGAAAAAGCATCTGGAAAATGGATGAGATCATTTTCAGCTATTTGTGTTTTCACGTTTTCAGCTGTCAATTGTCAGAAAACAGAAAAAGACAACACTCCTCTGAGCAGAAACACGCGACGGTGCTTTTGCCAAAGGCTCGGTGTCTCAGCCTTCCTAGCAAGTTTAATAAGTTGGTAGCAGCATGCTGGCATCCTCAGGTTCTTTAATGTCCCATGAAGTGGGTTAATGTCATGTTAAAGAATGTCATATACGTTCGGCTAGGAAGGTGCGATCTTTTGCTGTGTAGTGATTAGTTCTGTGAGATTTAGTATAAAGTCCACTCCCACAGAAGCAAGGATTATTTGCAATTTGCCAGTTTTTCTCAGCCTGATGTTGAAGACTTCACTTGCTTGTTGTTCAAACCCGAGTAAGTGAAGTTCGTGTATTTGCATATAATCAAAATTGCGCACTTGTCTTATTAGTCCGGGTCCAACAAATCAGTTTATGACTTTCCCTTTTTTAATCTTTAAAGTTAGACATTCCTGTTTAATAACTTTATTACATATGGATACATGCTGTAGGATTGTTACGCTAGAAAGAGAACTTGAGAATGTCAAAAACTGTGTCATAAATTTGGGAAATATCATAGTGTAAAGCTGGACTAGGGCCCAAAGCACAAATACCACATCATTTCACTGTATATTAGTGTTGTACATTGTCATAACATACACTACACTCTCAGCAAAGTCTTTTTTTTTTTCTAAATTGAGCTTTTATTTAGAAAGAACCAAATTAAATAGAAAGAACAACATTTTTATATTTTATTTTTAAGCACCTTGCCACTTTTTTTTTTTTTTTAAAAAAAACAAAAAACAATACTGCATTATTTAGTAAATTAATTATTGGCATATGGTAAAATATAAAATATTTTTCAGAGTTTGCTGATGGTCATTACAACTTACATAAAGTTTGTTTCTGCTATGTTATTGTGCCAAAGTCTGTCAATCACAGAGGCAGCTATTACTGGTGGTGACAAGTCTGAACATACACAACGCACATGTCCGCAATACACACTCTCATTGTTGCTGCAATGTTTTTACATTGTTCACATGATTGCATGTGTCAGTAACTTAGGGGAAAAGTTCAGCAATAGCTTTAATTTGTCATTATACTTTCCCCTTTTCACTCCTTGTATTTTTTATCAGTTGTTTATTTTTTATTTTGATAACACTTTTACATTATTATAATTCTAGTTGCCAGATGTGTGATCAATACTGGCTGACATGTCCCATTCTACACCCAGTGCACTTGTCCATTACAGCCACAACTCGACACATGGATCTCTGATCAGTGACGTGGTGCCCATCCTGTGCTGAAAGGAGTGTTTGCTCCACTTGTTTTGGATTGGAATTATAGGAGGGAAGAAAAAAATATATTTTTAAGGGTAAAATTTTAAATGCTTTCCGGTGTTAAATGCTGTTGTCCTCAGGAATATATTAGAAAAGATTTGGAAAAAATGAATGAATGAATTACATTGAAAGTATAATCTGGCCCAATTTTCCTTTTTTTTTTTAATTTGGGGCAATACCTTGTATAAATAAGATCAAAACAGAGGAATGCTTATGTAAACATTTTTATTGTATTAAACATAAAGAATTTATTCTGTAATGAGGTTTGTGTCATTTTTCTTGCACATCTGTAAACAGACCACATTGAAAGCACGCTACAAGGAAGTTGTTGGTAACATGGTGAATACACTGAATATCACTTAAATAAATATTAAAGACCCTAGAAGTGTAATTGTTTAGACTTTTTTTTAAAAGATATATCCCTATATAAAAAGTTATAATCACTGTTCAACCCTGTCTCCTACAAAATTATGTTCCCATACAACTAAACTGCATTCTCAATTATGTTTTCGAGGGAAACTTATTTTCTCCCAGATTACGGTTGCAGTTTTAAACACGTGACGTTATAAATTGAAACAAATCAAAACAAAAAATGCTACAAAACTGCTTGGGCAGGTTTAGTAAAAAGTAAAAATTGTTACAAACGTATTTGTGATACGTCAAAAAAAGAAACGTAATCCTCGACAACATATGTTGAAACGTAATTCACAATACAGTTTCTTTGTATGGGAACATACTTTTTAGGAGACAGGGCTGCACTGTTAGGTTTAATTTTCAGCAATCCATACTAATAGTAGACAGATAGCTTCAGCTTTGTGTTAACACTTAAAGGATAACGCTGACATTATTCTTTATTTTTCTTATTGTCAGCAAAAATCACGAAAAGACAAAAACAATAAATTGCTGTTGTAATTACTCACTCGAGCACTGTTTACTATATTTTGAATAACATTTGATAAAACCTACAGTGCCCAGCTGTTTTAGGAAATTACTTCATTTTTTTTTTTTTTTTTTTAAATGAAACTATAAACCTGTGACCCATTTCCAAAGGTTTACATCTTTAGTAGGAACCAATGGGTTTGGGGCTGAGAGCCACAGACAGGATAGGAAAGTATTGAGAAGTGGACTAATGCATTGTTGGTTTTTTGGTATTTTCATTGGACTTGTTGACAATAAGACAAATATAGAATATTACGAGTAGGGCTGTCCTCGACCAAAGAAATTCTCTGACTAACACTCATACAATTTTGTCGAATAATCGATTAGTTAATCTAATCAACAGATCTGTAAAACTGAGTTTCTCCAGAAAGCATCACACAAAAGCACCACTTTAAATCTTGTGTTTACCAGAGATGTGCTGATAAGTGTCTTGGAAATAAGTCATTCAGCATGAAACAAGCATAAAAAACGACTAATTGACTGAAAAAATCTTAGTCGACTGAGACCGAAACAACCGATGAGTCGACTAATTGACTAAGAGAGTCAGCCCTAATCAGCATTATTATCTTTAAAGTTAAATTTGCTAAGAAATGGTAGACAAATCCAACTTCTTGATTGAGTGTCAAAAGCAGATCTATCTTACCAAATTATTATTATTTCTTAATTAAAGACTTTCTTTGCTTCTCATCTTGTCTTTTTCAATTCCCTGATTCATCATAGCATTAAAAAGTTTAAAAAATAAACGCTTTGCAACAGTATGAAGCACAGCTCTGACGTCATGCTAGCTTTGATTAAAGAAAAGAATGAGTTACTGGAAATTAACTTCATGATTTAAAACAGAGATAAGATGTAAAAATTCTTTTTTAACAGAGACGCCAAGTCTCAAGTTAAGAATGTCAGATCAGGCCGCTGATGGTGCATGCCCCGCAGCGCATCACATTCCTGCCCCATCCTTCCTGCTCCACCTCAGAGAACAGGAGCTGATCGGGAGGCGTCGCAGATCTTAAGGGACTTCCAGTTTGTGCCTTCGTTGTCATGACCGGGACACATCGCTTGATGCAAGGTGTCAGTGAAGGTCCCAGTGCAGAAGCAGTAGAGCGGGGTCATGGTGTCAGCTCCTAGAAAGCACACCACCCCCCCGGGGAAGCCGCAGTACACCCCGATGCGAGTGAACTGTCTTCCCGCCAGCAGCGGCAGCTCGTGCTGGACGCCACCGTGCCAGGCTGTGTAGTCTCCGTTAAAGTATTCCACACACCAAGACTCTTTGCCTCGGCCCAGCCACGAGTCCTCCTCGCGGCCCTTTCGCGGGATGCTCGGGTAGGTGAGCCCCAGCTCCCAGTAGGTCTTCCCACTCACATCCACCTCCCAGTACTGGCGGCCCTCGCTGAAGCCTTGCTGGCTGACTACATTTAGGGTGGTTTCAAAGCGGGAGGGAGTCTCCGGGACGTCCTGCCAGGTTTCTGTGTAGGTGGCGGAGTCGCCTTTGGGAGAGATAATCAGCTTGGGATGGGCAGTGTCAGCGTCGAGGACAACATCTGCAGCATCTGTGTAACAGACATCAGATTAATTGTCACGTTCTACCCACAAAGTTCACACGCGAGACAAACACTCGGCACGAACAGCATGTACTAATTGGCGGTAATTGCAACCTTTGACAAAGCCAGGAGCCAGACTCCTTCTCCTTCTCATGTCAATCAGATTTTATGGGTGAACTCACAGGTCTGAAAGAGCTTCTTGGTGACGGGGACCTGGGATCTGATGAACAGCAGCAGGTTGATGGTGAGACACAGTAGCTGTTCATTCTTGAACTCGTCCATCTGGATCAGGTCGGGGTCGGTCAGCTTCAGAGTCTCAGATATTCTAATTTCAGACAAAACAATACGTTGATAATGTTTTAGGTGCTTGTAAATTCAATTTTGTAGCAAGCTGTTATTTCCTGAAATATGAACATACCTTTTTTGTGTTTCAGCATTCTGTAGAAGATATAAAAAGAAGACAAAAACAGCTTATATGTATATGCACTATAAGTTGCATGAAAGCAGAACTTTGAATTTGTCCTTGTGTTTTCCTCAATGTCAACAACAAAGGTGTTTTCACCTGGGTACCGATGTTGGACAGCTCCTGGTCCAGTTCCTGAGTGAGGCGGTAGCAGTCCTCTATCCTGTCCTCCACTAACCTCTCTGTGGCCTCGTATTCGGTGTCCAGCTGGGTCAGCGTGATCCGGAGATCCTCATCCAGGACCCGCTTCATGTCCTCATACTTTTTCCTGATTTTCTCCTTCACTGCGTTGGTCTTTTTCTGAGGTGAGAGGATCACGAGGGGTTAAAAATGCATTTGTAATAGCATGCTACAGTATATGGGCAGCAAACCCCACTTTGAGAACCACTTATATAATCACCTTTGAATACAGTAGGGCTACAATTAATGAGTATTTTCATTATTAGTTTATCTACTGATTATTTTCGCGTGATCTATCAATTGTTTGGTCAAAGAATGTAAAGAAATAATAGAAAAATGGCCATTACAAGTTCAGAAATCCTAAATTGATGTCTTCGAACAGCTTGTTTTGCTTGATCAACAGTGCAAAACCCCAAATAATCAATTTATTATCACATAAGATTAATAAAAAAAGCAAATCCTCACAATTAAAAAGCTGCTTGAAAAATAATAATTGTAGATTAATTTTCTGCCAGAAGACTAATCAATTAATTGACTATTTTCAGTCCAGCTCACACAATATGTTAGGTATGTTAGGCCCATATGCAACTAGTCTACAGAGTGCAATTTACAAAAATAAGCCAGTTTTATATGGTAAAAGAATTCTTTGTTGATGGAAGAGTACAGGAAAATGGAAAGCTAGGAAGACAAAAAAAAATGAATACAAAAAAACAGGCTGAACAACAGAGATGTTCAGAAGTGCATTTCAGGATTCTTAACTCATTTAACCTTGAGGTGAATGTGCTGCGGCTGCACAAGGACACACTCTATGTTCCACCACTGTTAGCTAACAATCAAATTAAACATGTTTTTAAAAAAAACAACCTACAAATCCCATCTCTTCAGGTCACACAGCTCGTATTGTGATTTTAGGAATATGACATGAGGAATGTTTTGGAACATAATGTTCATAGACGGTGACACTGATGGAACAGCATGGACTGAGATTCCTGTTTGTCTATTCTCCCCACCAACCTTTATTAAATTTAATCTTGTAGGTTTAAGAGGTGAACAGACTACTGATCACCATGTGGTCCTACCATGGGCAGGTTTTGGCTACTCGCCTGCAGGCTAACAGCAAAACGGAGGTGACAACTGATTAACTAATGAGAGATGTCAGCAAGCAATTTGTGCTGTCTTGTAGTTCTACTCAACACTGGAAAACAATAGACTTACTGTTATCTCCACCTGCTTAGCTGCCAGCTTCTTCATCCTGTGGGCGATTCCGTCTCTTTGTCTCTGCAGGTGCTGCTGATGTTTCAGAAGAGTTTCCTTTTAAAAACACACGGGCAGATAACAGATCAAGAACTGCAGGTAAAAGGGAGGTGGGTCAATAGTGGCTTTTTCATCTCAAAAGGAAACCAAAGTGGAAGTGCTCACTTCACGTGTGGCCCTTCCCTCCTACCTTATTCATTTTCAGTATAGTTAAACTCCACTGACCGGTGGCAACACGACCACAGGGGGGTTTTTATAGGTCTGTCACACACGTGAAGGCTTTGTTGTGGGGGAGGGGTGAAGCGCAGGATGGCCTTGGGATATCTGTCCTGGTGCTCTTGCAAGCACGTGCCTTGTTTTATTAAGGAGAGGACACGAATCTGAACTTCCAAGACGAGGAAGGAAACAAGGATTTGGGCGAAGAAGGGCTAACAGGCGGGCAAATAAAACTTGAGACTTGAGTTATTCCATGTCCTGCTAAACAAGAGCTCTATTTATACCGACTTAACACTGACCTTGATGTGTGTGCGCTCGTGGCATGCAAGCACATTTAACAAAGTTTGTGAAGTTTATGAGACATTGATGGTGCTTTTATAGCTCATAGATAGTTGTAATGCTCACCGTGACCCTTGTGACCTTTGACATGCATTGCACAAATAGCCCATGCATACGTACAAGCAGGGAGGGACACATATCTGCATCTGAGCGCTACGTCGACTGATCGCTTAGACTGCAAGACAATTTTCAGAATCAGGGATGGCACCTGTGAGTTCACCCATAAAATCAGATTGACATGAGAAGGAGAAGGAGTCTGGCTCCTGGCTCCTGGTTTTGTCAAAGGTTGCAATTACCGCCAATTTTTGATGAGACAACCAGTTTAGAGAGAGAAAATGAGAGATGTGTCATTATGCAACTGAGACTCAGCTGATAAATCAACCTGAAGTTTAATCATCTGGATTTAACCTCCAGAAACTTCAATCAGAAACCTCACTTCTCTTTTAACTCACCTGCACCTACTAATACCTTTACCACGTCTAACAAAGCATGTGTTTTCATGCTCCAACCTCTGAATATTAGCCTTACTATGAACATATTGGTAACTCTTTACTTTAATCCTCCCTGTTCAGCATTTATAAGCACTATGTAAACATTTAATAATGGTTTATAACACACTATGATGTAGTTTCACACAGATATATGTATTAATTAATTTTTTAACAACTCCTCATAAGTAGAGGCTGGAGTGTAAACTGTTTATGAATGATAATATAGGTGTAATAATATCAAATATTTCTGCATCGGAGAGAAGTTGTAATTATTGGCAAATACTGTGCATTAATAAACACTTTAAATGTCTGCTGTAGTGTGTTATAACCATTTATTAAATGTGTATATAGTGCTTATAAATGCTAAAAAGGAGGGTTAAAGTAAAGTGGTACCCATATTTTGTGTAAAAAGTGTCACAGAAGTGTTGTATTATATTATGTTTTTTAGGTCATAAAAAAAAAAATCAAGTGGATATCAGTCCATACCAGTGAACTTTGACTTACTGTTACATAATTTCAGATTTTGAATGAATACAATTGGGTCAAACACATCTACAATTCACTTACTGATGATTAGGCCTCTTCAGAAACTGTAATTTGTCTATTTAGATGCTTTTAAAAAGAACAAACAGGAGTTTAAGTGGCACAGTAATCACCTGACTTTCTTTAAACCTGACATATACTGTGACCTGGTACAACCCGCCTACCTTAAGTCACCTTAAATGTGTTTTGGGGTAACATTTAAGTCCATGTCACTCCTCAGTTGTTTTTATGAGATATGAATCTAAAAATCATCTGATGTCAAAAGTTGGCATCAATCTTTTCTTTTGTCTCCGGAGCTCTTGAATGTGGCGCCTTAAATTCTTGAAGACATTTCACTGCAGCTGAACAACACAGCAGGTAGACCTTAAAAGCAATCGAAGCCAGGAACCAGAAACTCCAGTTCCTAGTTTGAATGTCTTGTCATTGTGTTTGCCAGGTACAGGAAAGCATCCAGCTTCCTCATGCAGCAACACTTATTGTCAGAGAGAACAAGGTGAACAGAATCTCTCAACAGGTGCTCCACAGGTAAGAATATTATTTACGCTTTTTTAGTTTTTACTGTTTAGAACCAGTGTATTTAGTGAGTGTTAGAATCATTTGCTTTTGCTATTGATTTGTGATGTGATACAACATTTAATGTTCATCCAGTTGCCAACACATGTCTTTGAAACGTATTAAATTGTGTAAACGTAAACAAAGGCCTGGTATAAAGAGGATGATGATGAGTTTTAACATTGCTGTATGTTCATACGTATTATTTTAAATGTCTTAAGTATGAACATGAACTCTTTTTCTCATACACCTGCGCCTCGACGTGGCTCCTTGTTTTATGAATAGAGCTCTATTTCGGGCTCTGCTTTCACAAAGGCGTGAGCCTATTTGAGCCCTACATTGTTCGTTTTAAAGGTTAACTATTTCCTTCTGGGTATTTTTATGCTGTTCAGAAGTGACAGAGACTGATACATCCCTGTGTTATTTGTGTTTAGGTGTGGTGTCACGATGCATAAGAGCCAGAAGAGCACAGGTATCACATCTGGAAATCTGCTTTATCGTTTGCTGTTTCTAGTTACTTACTGATAGTTTGGTGCTGCTTATAGAAAACCTGTTTATACAGCTGATGTTGTCTCAAAAGATTAATTTGATAAAGGAAAACCTGGAATGTGCTTATGTGTAACCAATGTTAACACTCTTAGTAATAGTCTGGGGAGTTTTAGTTGCTCAGTCTTTTGTTTAAACTGCTTTTGTAATAAAGCCTATTCAGTTCTTCATACTGTTCCTTGTTCACTTCCCCTCTAATCCTTCCTACAGCAGCTACAGGAAAATAAAGTTGAACATTATGTAAACAAAGATGAGATTTAGAGTGTAATACATCAGTTTATATTTATTTATTACATCTATACCTGTTTTATATTGCTTTATAACTGTGTGTTTAACCTGTTATATGTTTTACCTGCCTCGTTTAGTCTTGTCACGTATTTGTTTTAAAGCACTGACCAGAAGTGGCAACTGTGAATCTCGTTGTATTTAATACGATGGCAATAAAGCTTTCTATTCTACTCTATTCTCTATTCTATTAAGCATATTGATCACAAAACAATAGGCTTTTCTTTTGCCGTCAGGTGGGAGTGCGGTGTTCTACAAACCAGTTGGAGTTACAACGGAAGTGAGATCTGGATACCTCTACAAGTCTCCTCCCCAAAAACGTCTGAAGACAGAGGTGAGTGATGGTTCCTCTTTATGTGTGTTTTTTAATTACATTTCATGATTTTTTTTTTGTAATTTTATTTTATGTATCTCTTGCAGAAATCATGGAAGAAGCGGTATTTCGTGCTGTTCAAAGTCAATGAGCAAGAACACCTACTGAAGTACTTCAGGAGTCCAGAGGAGAAGGACAGGCCACTTGGAGGGATAGACTTGTCACAGTATGTTCCCACAAAGCACTTTCAATGCCAATTCATTGATAAGTAATTCATTTTATGCGTGATGTACTTATCTGTCATTTTGTGTGCCTCTGTGAGTATCTCATTGTTGTATGTGAGCCCTCAAAACCACCAGAGATGGGGATGGGTCCAGAAGAGCTTCAGGTGCTCTCCATCCTGTGTGCTCTACATCCGGGCAGCCGAGCGGGACTACTTCCTGGTCGGGAAGAACAGGTCTGTCAGCTGTTTTCTTTTTTCTTGTTGACAGGCAATATAAAGAATTTTTAGCTTCTTTACCAACTTTCATGCATTTTACTACACTGTACTGTAAAAACTCCTCATATATCACACCCAAGATGGATACACAAGAATGTTCTTTTTACTTCTGCTCTACAAAAACACTTGATAAATAAGTCGATATTTTAGGGATATGTGAGAATGTCAAAAAATAAATCTAAAATCTTAATTAAAAGCTGATATTGATTTAATATTTGATCACAGTTTATCAGGGTATTTTTCAAAATAAAGTTCAGTCGCTAACATAGACTGTATATAAGAATGGACGACATTACATCTCCCCAAAAGTGAAGCCAAAACATCTTGATCGCCCCCCGGTGGCTGGTTGCAGTATAGGTCATAAAGCCCGCCCCCTCCATGTTGGCGGATGGGAAATGGGCCAAACTAAAAAGTCAAAGTACACGTCAGATAATTTTTTTCCCAAAGATAGTTTCTGTCATTTTAGGTAGTTATTATCACGCTGATGTATGTTCAAGTATTAATTTTTCTGATAAGTTTAGTTTTAATTAGTTATTTGATGTTAGAAAAAAAGAGTGAGACGTCATGATTGGCAGCTGCGAGTCTTTCTTGCTAGCAAGCTGTGGCCGTGCTTGGCTTGCAATTGGTTCAGGCGGGTGACCTCGATACCGCGGCTCCACCGCCCGCTCACTACTGAGCAGACTCTGGCTCCATATGACGTAAAAATCTCAAGACGGCAGCTCCCGTATCCGGGATATTTTGGCTTCACTTCTGTACAGTGGGAGGAAGTGAAGACGCGTTGTCCATCTTTATATACAGTCAATGGACGCTAACCATTCTGTTCTAATCAAAACTCATTTATTTGTATTGTGTACAAATGCAGCCATTTAAATCAGT
The DNA here is from genome assembly GCA_916701665.1 of Sebastiscus tertius. Taxonomy (NCBI): domain Eukaryota; kingdom Metazoa; phylum Chordata; class Actinopteri; order Perciformes; family Sebastidae; genus Sebastiscus; species Sebastiscus tertius. Next base: position 109,001 of record CAKAOH010003707.1, read on the forward strand.
ATATGTTTTTCAAAAGAGATTTTTTGTGGATTTTGTCATGGCAATGTGCAAACAGTCAGTCAATTTGAAAGTCGGTGATGGCGTCACCAGGACCTCGCAGCTGGGCTGGCCAATCCTCCTCTCAATGCCCTCGCTGACACTTTCACAGCGTCTCATAAAACACTTCCCCCTGCCCTTCACACTATCTATTTTGGGAGTCCGAACAATCAAAAAGTAATTATGATGTTGCTTTCCTGTTTAGTAGCAGTCTATCAGCTGATAATGGCTTTGCCTTTCTTCTCTGCTCGCACCAAATTGTCACTATTTCCACTCCATATTTGACCTTGGAATTGAATTTTAAAATAAATATAATAGCCATAATTTGTGGAGTCTCAAAATTAGGTTTTCAAGTGTTTCATTTTCTCTTTCAGTGAGGAAGTAGACGGCTGGTTCTCTGACCTGTTCGAAGCCCTGAAAAACCGGCCACATAAATGTATGAGTGGAGAGGTACATTGAGATTTTAGTTCTTTATTATGTTTTGTAACAGCTTATTGAGACCACGCGTCTCTTGCACTGAACTTTTTTGCACATTTGTTTACCAATTATGTCACTAACAATATACTGTACATATTTTTTTTTTCTGCTAAAGGAAATGTCTAATGGGCAGCAAACAGTTGAGGTAAATATTTAAAGTCTGTTTCTCATCTGTTGACCACAAACCACATTAAGGAAATAGTTCAACATTTTGGGAAGTACCTTTATTCCCTTTATTGAGAGCTAGGTGAGAAGATTGACACCACTCTCCTATCTTAGAGAGGTATCAATCTTCTCATCTAACTCTTGGAAGGAAAGCAAATAAACATGTTTTTACAAAATGTTGAACAATTTCTATACTTCTTCATCATGTTCACATTTTTCACATTACTCATCACCTGGCTCAAATGAATGTTAACATCCGACAAGTTGCTTTTTTCTTCTTTCACTCCTGAATATTTACTTTAAAGGTCCCATATGCAAATTTTCATGTTTACATGCTTTAATGTTAAAAAAAATACTTTATTTTCCTTATTCTGTCTGCCTGAATTATTTACCCTCTGTAAATTATGTGTACATTTAAAACTGTGAAATGGTCTATATATTGTAGATTTGTGACATCACAAATGTACGCAAATCCTGACGGCTTGTTTAAAGGCACAGTTTCTGAATACGCGAATACACGTGAAATAATAATATGTATTTCTCCATGGATTGAGCGTTTCGATACTTTCACAGTATTTATATAGGACTTAGATCTGCTTTATGATAAAAAAAAAAAAGATATGAAAATCTCACTTCTTACACCATTGGACCTTTAATATTACTTAATTTCTTGCTATCGACTTCTTCCTCCATTCTCACAACACTTGCTCAGTCTGAATTCCCTCAGTGTCCCTGGCGAATGCAACAAGCAACCATTAGTCATGCTTATCAATCAACTCTTTATTTCACTTTTGAAATTAGCCTTCTCTTCCTGTTTTACCAGGTTATTTCAAACCCCATTATGCGGAAAAAGAAATCTACCGCTGAGCCCAAACAGGTTGGTCCATGATGTTGCAACTAAAACTGGCTAAACGTTCTAAATGTATGCATCCTGTCGATCTGATACTAACTCTGATTCACCAAGTCTGTCAGTCATGACACTCTTTTGTGATGTGAATCTATTTGATTTTGTTGGTTTCTTTTTATGTGGGGAACGACTCCATGTATCCTCAAGTTTGTATTGCATTATTGCCTTTATTTGACAGAAGAGAGAGAGAGAGAGAGAGATGTTTAGGACATGCAACAAATGTCTCAAGGCCGTAATCGGACCCAGGATGTTGCGGTTAGATGGCACACACTGTAACGTGCTACCAAGGCACTCCCTGAAAATTTTCACTCCGCCTCTTGGCCTACATTTAGTCATTGTTTTAGATATACCCTCATAAGAACATTTTATTCTGGGTGTATTCACAGGTTAAGTGCCAAGAATTAAGAGTGACTCACAAAATGTAAGAATGATTAACTCTCATCAGCCCAGATGTATTTATGGCAGGTGGTGTCAGTTGTTGTTATCCAGGTGAACTTTGGCTCAATTTCAGTGAAATGCCCCCACAAGATCTCAAATACAGTTCTTTCTATTGATTTACTGTTGCATGACCCATACACCCAACGACATTACGCACATGTATAACCAATACATCCGACCCAGGGACACCGACATGAATGGGCTGAAAGCATACACACTGCACATTTTCACTCTCATTTCTCTACAAAGAAAACGTTCTGCTGTCAGAATAATGTAAAAGATATCTATCTAATCTCATCACATGACTTTCGTGCACATTTAATTTGTGTGTTTTCTTTTCTTTTTCAGGAAGAGTTTCGGTCCATTCGGTCCATGTCTGATCCGTCCTCGAATGGGAAGGTGCGACATCTTAACGTGATTGTTTGTGATTAGTAAACACAAATGTAATTCTAATGAGGATTCTTAAAGAGATGTTAGTTTGGGTGTTGGAGGTGACTTTTCTCTTGGTTGCATACAGTACAGTATGTCATATTGGTTTATGATTGGCTGGCAGGGTGAAGATTATGTCCAAAGACGTTCATCAGAGCCGGTGTACCCGATCTATGACTATCCCAGAAACTACCATACGCAACCACAGCCGGTAAATGGCGCGGTCCGTCGCAAAAGCTTGGACGCAGTGTGAGTGTTGATTAATATATATGTGACAACTGATATGTTTAATTGTTTCTAGTTATAATTTGCACAAAAACACTAAAATGATTTGTTTGTCTCTTGTAGATATGAATCGATGATGGAACTTAAACAGGCTCAGGAAGCGTAAGTTTGATTTACAGAAATCGAAATTGACAGAAAACAAATCATGTTTCCTAATAATGACAAATAACTGCTTATTATTGTTGGAATTGATAGCAGATTATTGTGCCAAATGCTTTTAGGGACCGTGAAGTTGAGCAGGTTACCGCGGGCAGCCTCATGAGGTCGGTCACTCAAGTCTTTGACAAGCTCAAGACGCAGATTTCCCCACTACCCTCATTTGATGAGGATACAGCTGCTGAAGACACAGCTGCTAAGGACACAGCTGCTGAGGACACACCTGCTGAGGACACAGCTGCTGAGGACACACCTGCTGAGGACACAGCTGCTGAGGACAGGTAAATATCTAACCTAACCTAAGCCATAATGAATAAAGTAATATGTAGTTATAACAGACAGTAAATGTAAATTGAAAAACTAAGTATTCAAAAACAGTGGAGGACCAAAAATGTAATATTAATAAAAAAAGAAAAACAACCAAAATAATAGAAAATTAAATAAAAAGAAATTAATAATAATAAAAATAAATATAAATATAAATTAAATTAAATTAAATTAAATTAAATTCAATTCAATTCAATTCAATTAAATTAAATTAATTAATAAAACAAATCCACACACCAGATGAGTATATATCAGATGAACTGCAAGGTTGTTTTCTTTTTTGCTGGCCGTGTGTATTTTTGACTTCTCACCTTGTCTTCGGTGCCCTGTGCTCTTTGTGTAACATGTTTTGTCAGTGCCCTAGATTCCGAAATAGCTCACTCATCAGAGGTAACCGCGACCTCATTGGCTTAAACACGGAGACTGACAACAAGGAGGGTGTTATTTTTATAGCACAGAAACTGTTGACATTCCAGTGAAGAGCCAAAGACAGGCAGCACCTCAGAGCCTGTTTGGCAACTTATGTGCTTTACTAGATAGATAACTTCTCATCTGGGTTATACCTGAACAAAATGGCACTGATCATGTTTACAGATTTATATACAATTGACCCACTTAAATACGTGTGGTGATCAGCCTTGTAGAAACTGAACTTACATGTCAACTCATCTTTAGGGTGACCAGATCCTGACAAACCAGATGTGGGACAAAGAGTATGATTGTGTGGGACAATGTGGGACACGTTACCAAGGCTGAGAGATAGTCTAAAATGTTGATATAATGTCTATCTAATTTAAATAATAAACTTTTCTATTCTGCCCCTTATCTTGTAACATCGCTATGCTTTGCCCGAATGCATCCATAGATCTCTTTTTGAGCCGCACGTTTCTTGAACTTGAACTGTGTCGCTTCATGTCGTATTCCCCCCATGTGAAATTGAAAAATAATTGGCAAATTTCACAAAAAAATCTGAAAATCGCCTTCCACTGGTTTATAAATATTTTTAAGTAGTTTAAAAATCTTTGTTGTAGCTGCTCTTCCTTTTCTTTGCGGTAGTTTCCATCATAAATATCTAAATCTGCTTAAATCTGCATAGCTTGTGACTTTGCGGTGACTCGCAATTTTCTCCGTTGGGCTTGATGTAGCAAGACGGTGAAATGTTAACCTGCACTTGACCCACGTGTGTGCACAGTTTGACAGCAAACACAGCGCCGTGATGACAGCCTTCCCTGCCAAATTTTAAAAAAGCATCTGTCCTGCAGTGGTTTGACTTTTTAAAACTTGAGCCAATGAAAATGTGGGACATCGTCTCAATATGTGGGACGAGGGACAAGGGCTAAAAATGCTGTGCAGTCCCTCGTAAAGTGGGACACCTAGTCACCCTACTCATCTCATATGTTAGCTGCACTTTGTTTATTATTCTTAGATCCCTAATAAGCTACATGCTGCAGTCACATTAAATGACTGCACTGTACCTCGTGTGCCATTATGCTAATTGGAGCCATAGGTTATAGGTTTTCGCATCAATGCAAAGTGAAATGATGTACCTTTTGCTAAAACAGCAGCCACTTTGGCCACAAGTGACACTTAAGGGGATACTATGAAGACACTTTAATAAAGAAAAGGTGTTAAGTTATAAAAAGGCTGGCAGATAAAGGCAACCGATACTCTTTACAGCAACGAAAGAGAAACCAGAGCGAAGCAACAGAGGTGGAATAAATACTGACTGACTAATTGGGGAAAAGAGAACAGGTGAGCAGGAGATGAAGTGAGTGACTAATGAGGGAATCAGTGAAACTAATTAGGGCGGGGCAGACAATCAAAAAGGTGGGAAAACACAAAGTCACGAAGCAAAACAAAGCATGACACATGAGGAGTGAACTATCAAAATAAAACTACAAGACTACAAGAAAAATCCCAGGACCATGACACCAACTCAGTGATGCCTATTATAAAACAATATCTATCTTTGTTCACTTTAGCTACTGGTCACACCAGACCGAGTAGCTGGAAAACCCCTGCGTACAGCGACTTGAGAAAGGCTGTGTTTAAAGCTGCAGTGGGTAGAAATGGAGCAAATATGAAGTTATTTTTTATAAAACAGTCGCTATATCCTGACAATAGTGCATGAGACAGGTAATCTGAAAAAGACCATGTGCCTCTGTCTCGTCCGGTGCACCTCATGACATCTGCAAGATGTCACAGACCGGATGAAAACAACCAATCAGAGTTGAGCTGGAGCCTGCCGTCACTGAGAGCCGGCTGTCAATCACTCACGAACTCCGATCGAACGGTCAAACTAGGCAGCGTTGATCAGATATGAATCAATAATCTGTTACTGTAATGCCTTTTTCTCGCCTCGAGTGTTTTCAGAAACATCTTGTAGTGTACTGTTTAACTGTAAAATGAGAAAGTTTGTGACCCGGCAGCCATGTTGAGATCAGTTGAGGAAATACCAAGCACCGCCCACCAGCCGGAGCACAGCCAATAGGAACGCCCAATAGGCTAGATTTTTTTAAAGCCTGAAAACAGAGCCATGAGGAGGTGCAGAAGTCTAGTTTTCTCTCAGAACACTTAAATTACAAAATGCTGAAAGGTTATTATGGAATTTTTGCCCAATGATACCAAAAACCTTCTGCCTACTGAAGCTTTAATTTCTTATGAATCAACTTTTCATCATCTGTTTCCTCAAAACATTATCTCGCTTTAAGGCTGCGGCAGGTAAAACAACACACTGACTGCACATCTCTACTTATGTCAGACTTTCCGTTTCCTACAGCACCTCAAGGAGGGCAAACTTGATTGCTTGTTTATCAAGACGCTGGTTTTAATCACCAATACATCAGTTAAAAGCATCCACATTGTGCCTCCTCCAGCTGTTTCATGCCATCATCTCCTGAATGGAAATACTCTTTCCTGCTGCTTGTTTTCATGAATTTGCTGTAATACAACCCTGCTGTGCTGCCACAGTGAAGTACATCTTCTCCACTACATTTGGCAATAACATATGGGTCAAAAGACTCCTTTCTAAAGTGCCTCTTAATTAGAATTCCTGTTGCTCCTCCACAGTGATTTAGGAATGATTTGCTTCTCCCATGCTGCTTTCATGAACTATTTAAAAAAAAATCTCAAGACATCTGGTCCCCTTTTTGTATAACCGAGAGAAACCTTCTGAGTGTACAATGCTCTTTCACCCTCTGTCAACCATTTCTTCTTCCTTTTATTGTCGTTATTTTTCTGCCACAAGGGCAAATACAATGCCAAAATGTGCTGTGACGCTATCTGGCTGTGAGTCACCCCCCTCCACAGTGCATGCAGATTCAGATGTTGTTTTATACTCAACATAAAGCGTCGGCCTTGGCTCCTGCTTCACGAGAGCCTTGTTATGGTTTATTCCCGCTGTCTCTCCAAGCTGGACGTTTATTAGATGTCAACTAAGAATACGTCAGCGACTGGCGGCTGATTGTATCTGAGACAAGTACCGAGATCTGATGTTATAATCCCTCATGCCGTTATTTGTTTTTGCAGAGAAGAAACGCGTCTGACGTCAGACTTCAGCAGCAGCTCCAGCGACAACGGTGCCACTTCTCCAGTAGAGATGCTGGAAGTAGGAAAAAAGAACACAATGCATAAACTGAGCTCTACTGAAAGGTGAGATTGACCCTGAATCCAAAAAAGTAACTACTGTACAAAGTTCTTGTAATAAGAATACACTACAAAGAGAGACATTTTATGTGGGGTGTGATGATCAACTGAAGCTGAGAGTTGGCATCATTCAACTATTGCTTTACTTGTACAAGGACACATTTGAAACTGCGGCACCGCCTGTGCTATTCAAAAAATCAGAAACAGCTTAGTAATGGTTACAGTGAAAAAATTAAAAAGGAGACTCAGTATGACTAAGTAGCCAGAGAAGATTGCTGGGACACAGAGCCGTACATGTTGCTGGACTGGTTAGAGTGGTTTCTGAAGGTTTCTACAAGCAGACACTGGTATGAAAATAGTTGAATAATAACAAGCAGTGCTCTCCGTTAAACATTAGTAACTCAGGCGACCTTGATACCAGAATGCAAATGAGTAGTTCAAAGGAAATTAGAAGCCTTTATCTGTACAGACACTCATGCTACTATAATGGAGGGTGGAGACAATAATAACCACTAGTTTCTGCTTCTGTGTGCTTGTTCACCACATCTCAGGCTGACTGACTTTCATCTGGAGAGTGGAAGGTTTCAGTTTCCTTATTACTTGGCATTTTGCTCCTGGAATTACTAACATATAGCAAATATTTTACCAAAGATTTACTAAAATTAAAGAGGACCTATTATGCTTTTGTGCTTTTTCCCTTTACTTTAGTGTGTTTTATGTTTTTTTGTGAATGTAAAAGGTCTGCAAAGTTACAAAGCCCAAAGTCCACGCCAAAGGAAGTTCCTCCCCGCAGAAACACTGCTCCTGAAACGCCTTGCTTGAAGTCCCGCCTTTTCTTCCGTAATGTGGTGATGTCACAAAGTAACACATTTGCATAATATCTGCATATCAGCTAGTTTGGCACGCCCTCAAACAAAGCTAGTTAGAGCAGAGCTGGGGAGGAGTCCGAAGAGTTTGGTTCGGTTGACCAATCAGAGCAGACTGGGCTTTTCGGGAGGGCGGGGCAGGAGCTCAAACAGAAAAAAATAAAGTGTTTTTTGAACATTAACTCATGTAAACATGTTCTAGTAGAAACCCAAAATACAAGTATGCACCTGAAAATAAGCATAATAGGTCCTCTTTAAAATGCGACACAAACCATAACTTCAGGAAGATCTTGGGGGGGGGGGAAAATCTTACAAGTGAACTATTTCAATTGCCTTGGACGTCAAGTGTCATATTTACATGTTTTTCTCTATAGCATGTCAAAATGAATACAATACCCTTGAATAAAGCTTTTGTTTTTTAATGTTTTCAAGCCTCGATGCCATGACCTTAGAGGAGAGAGATTTCGAGGTCAAGCAGGCAGATTTGAAGAAACACCTGACACTAACAGAAGTGTATGGGAAACCAAGGTAATTTTGTCTGAGAAATAGAAGGATATAAAATTAAAAATAAATACAGTTTCAGATATTGGACTGCGTTGTTTGAGAGATGTGGAAAAGGTCTAACAAATGTTCCTGTGAGAATTTCTGTTGTTCTATTTGCCACATTCCCTACTGTCCGTTTTACTGCAGGTTTTCTTCATCCCACAAACCATAACCAAATTCCATTGTTTAAGAACACGGTTCACATCAGGAGACTTGATGCGCGATGCTGTGCGTCCTCATTTGCACTTGAGAAAAGTCCAACTTAATGCTGCGCTGCAGGGGCTGTGGATGATTCAGAGCATTGTTCAGCTGTATTGTGTGAAAACTTGGGCATGTGTTCATACTGAGATTTTAGTATTTGCATTAATTGGTTTAATTGCACAAAATCCAAATTCTCAATCCCTTTTAAGATGTGGAAAAAAAAAACACTGGTTTACTTCTTAACTGCTATGTTACGAGGCACACTCCATTTAAAAAATTGGCTTGATGTCAGGCCTGGCTCTATTGTGCTTACTTTGGTTCAGTCTTATTGTTTTGAGACTTTGAAGCATCAGTAACTGTTTATCTCTGAGCTGGTTTTAATAGATCTTTAAAGTTTATCCAACCTTTGCAAAGAAAACAGGACCAACACAGCAGGAAAAGGCTGCTGAAGGTCTGAAAGTATCACAATGAGTGACATTTATTCATATGAAGATGATTAACAGAGAAACCAACTAATATTACAGAAACAGAAGCAAATAAGACATTAAGGTCTCAAAGGCCACACCAACTTGAAAATAAAAGATCACGGTTTGGCTTAAAATGACTACATTTGTAAAGTGAAAGACAAACAACAAGCTGTTTGTTTCACACGGGACACGAACAATGGTCTCCTGGATGATAGCCTTGTGTTTGTTGGATCCATCCACCACATCTCCCACTCACCCATGTGTGCTTTTTCGCTCTTTAAACTGCGTCACCACACTCCCTGACCACTGTCTCTGAGAGTTTAATATTGACATGGATGCATTTACACTGCGCTGTTACTTGAAAGCTGTCTCATAAAGACGCTAAAGGGTGCCTTCTGCTTCGGTATTTGACGCTCTGAACACACACAGAGAGAGACCGCTGTCTTCCAACAAGAGGCCAGAGGACAAATCAGTGGACGTAACTTGCACGTAAAACGGAAGAAAATAGATTTGATGCGCGAAAATCTGCTCCAGGTCACAATTACTCGGGTAAAGTGCAAGGGAAACATGACCTGTGTAGACAGCTGGGTTGATTAAATTGAAGCGTATCTGTTCCATAAGACATAAGTCAAAACTAGAGTAGAACAGACAGTAGTAGTTATCTGCAGATTATGGCAAATAGATTGGTGGGTTTGCATTTTTAATAGACATTCAGTGGCTTCAGTCATTAAATGTGAGGTGGTGGTGTTAAGGGGCCCACAGCTGGAAAAGGCCCCTATTAATACTAATAGGAGGAAAATATGAGAGCCACAGGATGAATCTAAATAACAGAATATACTGTATGTGTGTGTGTGTCACAGTGTGTCTGGGTGGACGGGCCAGCCACAGTCAGTGTGCCTGTTCCACAAAGGAGACCAAATCCTGGCAATCAATGACTTACACACAAGCACCGTGGAGGAGTTCAACATGTATCTCAGCAAGTGTCTCAAGAACGAGGTACGTTCACAAAACGGCAAAACACCAACACATGATATTTGCATGTATCGATGAATGTGTGTCGCTCATCTGACAGGTGATTTATTTATTTTTTTTGCAGGTGAAAGTGACCATCCTGCGTCTGCCTGGATGCCAGCCTCTGCATTCACCAAGCTGTCTCTGCAGCGACACACCATTACAGCAGATTTGAGACAGTTACTTCCACAATATGTTGGTTTGAAACTATGTATGGACCACTTTATAGACAACTGACAGTATTTTCCCAGGGCTGTGGGCAGTTCCTACTGATCTGTCACTCTACTAGTTTACTCGATTTAAACGTCTAGAGGAGATTTGAGTGATTATTTAATGATTTTAAAATCTCATACACCATGACTTGCATTATAATGTCAAAAGATAAAATGCATTTTAGATGCCGAGCACTCGCTCGGTGAGTAAACATTGATTTGCAGTTCTATCAGAGCATGATTTATGATGTCATTAATTCACTGTGTATAGTATTTCCTGTCCAGAAAGCTGTACCTTCAAGGAAACAGAAGGTCGGGGTTTTACTGAATCATATTTCCTCATACCGCCTGTATGACGCAAAAAAAAAAGAAGAAAAGGACGTTCTTATGACACACGCTCCCGGACCAGAGACAAATGTGTTCACAAGATAAAAATCCAAAAAATGCACGGCATGTAGTGCAAAAATGGTGCAATGTGCACGCAGTTACTGTATATAGACTTCTATAAGAATTCTTTTTTTAATTGACTTCTTGATTTCAAGAACATTCAACGTTCACACTCTGAATCAACATCCTAATGAAGTTCTTCAATTCTATTTTTAGAAAGCTATCCAATGTTGTCATATATATTCAAACTCCACTTGTGTCTCACGACTCTGCAACTCGAACTAGAAGTGTCTCCGAGTTGCGTACCTGATGTGAATGTCAACCAGCAATGCTGATTCATTTCCGGTTTGCTCAGTGTGTGGCACCTATGATGGAATTTCTTTGTAAGCCATGCCCGTCTAATGACGCCTTCTCCTGAGAACACAATGAGAAAGCTACATTGGATGTTGAAATGCCTTTTGTTACATGCATGGAAAAAAAAAAGGCATACATTCAAATCTTTCTTTATTTATCTCGAGAATGTTTTGACAGTAATTAGGAGCGGATGACGAACGAAAAAATTGAGGAAGAGGCCAGTGTGTCATGTCTTCCACACCTTAGGGAGTGTCTTCTTGTGAATTAATATGAAGACATAATGGTGTTGCTCCTCAGGCTGCGTTTCACCTATTTCTTGCCAATTTGAAGCAGAAACGGTGACTCTGTAATGTAGTTTTAATGTAACTCTGAAAGATGGTTTTTAATCCTTTTCAAATTATGTCTAGTGACCACTCCAAGACAAAGACAACATCAAATGGGAATAATCTGTTCACTTGAAGTGCTACAAACCATTCTGAGTTTTATATTTAAAATGCTAAATTATGTCCACAGAGGGCAGGGATAAAGCGAGCCTCTACATTACTTTAACATCAAATTATCTGACCTTGTTAATATTCCCATGGCATCGTATCAGCCTTTCTATGATTAATGTTTCAAGTTTTAATGGAGCTATTAAACAGATATGAGTTCTGACAAAGAAATTATTCAGTGCATTTTACTTCTTAAGGCCTTTCTTCAACTGTGATGCTCAAACTGTGCTGCATTATAAATACGTTCTACATTACAAATAAATGCATTGTAGCGAAGGTGCAGCAAATGCAGGTTGTACTGGGACATTGAATCTGTGTTTTTGTAAAATGATTATGAATACATATTACCTGATTGTTCAAACTCTGACCATTTGTATTTCTTCTTTCTTGAGATTCAGAGAGCTACAGTATATGTCTGTACCGCATGTCTCTGCCGTCTCAGAGATAAACTGTTGAAAGGTCTGACAGCACACTGAACACTCAAGGCAAGTTTGCATTTTCAAAGCCACTACATAACAGCGGCATTCCACCTTAAGAAGATAATGCAACCTTAAAAAAAAAAAAACTGATGGTGCAAAGTTTGCAAATTAAAAATAAATAAATAATGAAAGTAAAACTTGTCAATAATACAATAATTCTCTTTATTATTAAGTTGTATGAACAGGTTAATAGTGCAAAAAATAAAAAAAAATGAGGTAACGGTTAAAACATTTATTTTTTGCAGCATAACATTTTTTTATTAAATAGAAAAACAATACAGATTTAATTATGAAATTGCACAATTTGAAAGCAGCACTTACAGTATATTAACGGTGCAAGTGGCCACAGCAGGCAGTGAACACATCCAATTTTCAGTTCCATAATACCTTTGTAGTGAAAACCTGGTCTAATTGCAGACATGATACGTGTACGACCTCAGATCATGTTTACACAAAACAGCTTTTAGAGTTCAGCTATTTCGATTCAGCCCATTGTGGATAAAAGCAGAACCGTTATAATAAATTGGTTCAAGAGCGTGTACTTGACCTTGAGATGTGATTGCAGTTCATGTTCGCAACCCCTCGCTCTGCACTGAAATGCTAAGTGTTGAGGAGAGCTGAGGCGAGCAACGGCAGTAAAGGTAATACAATTGAGTATTGTTCAAATGGATTTGTTCCCCATGGTCATACAATACTGAGAATTAATTGGTTTTGCTCTCATAACCAATGAACAGCAGAGGCCAGAGTTCAGCTGTGAGCAAAGTTTACCTATACATAAGCTACCGTTTAGCTTTAGTTTCCATGAGCCACTCACTGAAGCACTTCTCCATGGCCTTCCTGCTAGCCCAGCTGCCGTTGTTCACCGTAGGGATGATCTTGAGGGGCTGAAGCCACTGGACGAAACGCTTCATCTCCAGAAAGCTGCTGTGTTCGCTGTACGGGATTCCTGTCGAGGAAACAGAAGGGTTGCCATCACAACGTACCCAAGTGGTTCCCAAAATTGTTTCCTTGAAGCCCACCCCACTTGTATGTAAGAGAAGCTGAGCCCCCCCCCTCCCCGACATCGTCACCCTAAAATTTTACCCAAAATCCTCAATTTGAAAAAAGTGATTCAGTGTATTAAATGAGTTAGTCTTTTTTTAATAAAACAACTTTCTTTATTGAATATAAGCGAATGGGAATGCAGATACATCATCTTTTTGTTTTGTAACAACTTAATTAATTTACTATAATAGTGTGAAATATTGTGGTTAAATTAATGTAATTTATGGTGTTAGATTACTGCTAGACCGCCCCGTTGGAGAGGCACGCAGTGGGAGAGCAAATACGTTTTTGACCGTAGTAAAAAAATGTGAAGGCTAAACACCAACAAATATGGATTGAAGCAGAAAATTTAGTTAAATTTTGCTACTAAGTAGCAAAAAAAAAAAATAATAAAAAAATAAAATAAATAA
>CAKAOH010003710.1:2500-20569 GCA_916701665.1 Sebastiscus tertius
AGCTGTTTTCAAGTCATTCAGCATTTTATTACACTGTCTTTAAATGAGCAAATCATACAAATTTTCAGTTTTTTTTTTTTTTTTTAAAACAACCTTTAACATTAACCTTCTTTCACGTGAAAAAGATTCTTCTCTTTTTTTCAAATAACTGCTTCAAACGCCTTTTTAGCTACTATATACCTACTCAATGAGAAGAATGTGTCATCACTTACACAGCCCCACAAAAATATTAGATTTGTGAAACATAAATTAAATGTAAATGTAAAAGTGATTAGAAACAATAGCAGTGTGTCACAGTCCCACGCATAGACTTAACTTGCTCTGGTTGCTCTTACTTACTTGCTCATATATTAACGGCTGCCAAAGTATATTTGGCGACCCATTTAAGCATTTTTCAATTTTGAACGACATTATGATCAGTGATTGATATTATAGTGGAACGGGAGCGGATGGAGAGTCAGTGGCTTCTTTTCTGAATCAGCAGCTGGTTACTGTTGCCAGAAACCAAACACAACATTTACCTGGCGCAAATTGATGCAACACAACAGATAAACATCGGCCACTGACATCAGCGAATGTCATCTTATTTGCCAATAGGCCGATGGCAATCAATAAGGCGAATATTGGCCGATACCGATGTTTGACCGATAAATCAATGCATTCCTAATAATTTTGTTTCAATGCATCAAATGAAGTGCCAACACCCTATAAAGCACTGATAACTCCGGTCTACAAGAAGAAAGCAATGAACGAAATGCAGAAATCTTGATTGATTTGTATCTGGTATAGGCAATAGCAAATCGGTTGACCGGCACAGTACCAGTTAGAGATAGATGGGTGTGGTTTCCATTTCAACACACCAAATGCCGTTTTGCAGACTTGAAGCAATGGCTCTGATGGCAAGTAAAATAGCATGTGTGGGAGCAATATCGCAACCAAGACAGACTCATAACATGTATATGATTCCAAATGAAACCAATTCTGTACCGTCTCCGCCAATACTTAAAAGCTGTAGAAAGATTAAAAAAGAGTTTACTACAGCATCACACTACCTGCCGTAGAACTCTAACAAACTCTTCCATATGACCAGTCTCCATGGTGGATAGGCTGTATTAATAAGGAAAGCCCTGGCCCTGAGGGAGGGAAACCACACAACTTTGTTGGCACTATCCCTTCTCGGCCCTCTGGATGTCTCAAGCTGTCTCTCTCTCTGTTTAGCTGGTGGTCTTTAGCTGACTAGTGTCGCCTCTAGCTCATGATGCATATTTTATCACCCAGTTAGGCAACTTCCTCCAGGTCACACATTTGTAAGGCCAATGACTTGGCCCCAGGTTTGGTACAGCCAATAAATTTCACTGTACAACTTCCACGGACCTCTTAGTCTAGTCTCTAAATGTTTCTGGCTGTGTCTCTCTCACCTAATATCCATTATTTTCTGTCCTATCCAGTTCGAGAGCAGAGTGGAGCAGAAGCAGTTTCTGCTCCCCCTTAAAGCATTTTGTGATCACTCCACGCCCAGTCTCCTGTTTGCTCTCAGGTCACACCCAGAGAAATCCTACTCCTTTACGCTACATCGTAAATAAGGCGAGTCTTGTCTTTCTGTTGCACAATACAACACAGGAAAATGTAAAGGCACAACAAATTACTATAAAGTCAACAAAAACAGCTTCAACTTGAACAGATCATATGCCATTATCCTTAATTTTATGATTTCATGAATAAACAGTGAAAGGAGCAAAAAGAGTCTGGAGGAAAATAAGAGATGCAACTGGAGTTCCTGGCAAGTTTGAAATCAGTATGTCTGATCCGTTAATCTGCACACAAGTTGTTACAACAAAATCCAATGCCCACAGTGATTGAACACATCACTCTGACCGCAAAACAGTGATCAATTTCTCAAAAAGCTTTACAAAATTTCACTATGCTGCCTATCTAATGCAGATGCTCATAGGATGGATTGGCATTAACATGCGTCCTGGGTGACCCAATCACAAGTGGTCAGTTCTAAGTACAGGTGTGAATGCACTCAGGATGCATTGAGGGCCATCAGCTCGCGATTGATGGCCACATTCTTTTAGCAGTGTGTACGCAAATGTGTCCTGGGCCACACTGAAGGACCGCCTACTCAACTGACGTCCCGCTGGGATCCGCGGGGTCTCACGGTGCTCCTCATGCGAATGGACCGGCAGACGCTAGAGCCTGTCTGCCTCGCTGCATGGAAACGTTTTTTGTGGTCTTCTGCATTCTGTTGGTACAACTGTATTTTATTAAAACATATCGTATCTATAGGCTACATATCTACAGACTAGGCAGAGGAAGTGCATTATTATCATAATGTCGGTGATGTGTTGGTGGTCCTTGTTTTTCATAGTTTTGTAGCCCTCATTTTGTCCGAGTGGTCAAAATGATTCTTGATCCGAGAAAGTTAAAATGTGTTAAAATGAACACATTTATTATCTCCGCCAGATTACGTATTAGGTTGTGTGTATGTGTGCATGCATGCATCTCTGCCAAAGCAATCAAGCTCACTAAAGCAACTTTCTTCCAACTTTTCTAAATATTACCATAAACTCAAAGATCATCAGGTATATTCCTTAAATGTTAACTAAGTGCAAGGTATATTCCTTAAATGTTAACTAAGTGCAAGTTGTTATTTTATTAAAGCAATGCCTTTCGCTTCCACTGCATTTTAAAAACCAAAACATTTTGGAAACAGCGACAAACACTGGCAGCATTTGCAAAAAAACAAACGGAGAATATAAGGAAAGCATTTGAATACTTTAAGCCCCTTATTATTCCTGGTCTCATCAAAATAGATCAATTCATAAAATTCGGAAACTCATAAGCATGCAGTTGTAGTATAAATGTAAATTTCAAAGCTCTGTTAACGAAATAATTAGCCACACTAGGACACTGTTGTGAACTGCCCACTCTTCAATACTGTAGACTGCAGATCAATACAGGCTAAATCAATTCCCATGATTGACGCACATACTGTGGCATAGTCAAGTGTGATGGATGACCTACTGGGGGCAAAAGAAAAAGGAAAAAAAATGACATGACGACAGCACTCGAAGAACAGACTGATGCAGTATCTATATCTTTAGGATGCCATTACGCACAACCAAGGGTTTCCCTGCATACACTATTAAACTGTTCTCTACTTAAATCATAACTCTTAAAACGCATGGAGCAAGGGGAGCGACATAACCCATGATAATTTTACCATCTCCTCTGACATGATCCAATTTTGTTGAGTACATTTTCTCTGTTGATGTTGAAATAAGTGCAATCAAAAGTAGCAATCACTCTTTTTACTCACCATCTGATCTGATTAAATCAAAATTAACAGATTTTTTTTTTTCAATGCTAATGCCAAGCTAGTGCCCATTTTAAATTGAGAATGAAAAATTACTCTGTGGATCCCTGAGCAGAGATTACATATAGAAATGTAACAGTATTAGGTTTTACATTTCTTGATACAGTTAAATAATCAATTTGTTCGAAGTTAAAATCATTTATAGATGTTTACCAAAAAAGAAGATGATCAACTGCAGGGTTGGGTATCGTAGGTTTTTTTTGCTTCCTCTGGTAAAATACGACAATTCTCCTGACTAACTGCATGTCCTGCACGGGAGAAAACCCTCTCAACCCCTCTGTGTGTGGCAATCCGGAAACAGTTTTTTGACTGCAGAGAAAATGTGGTTTTTGAAAGGCTAAACGCTAACAAATATAGATTAAAGCAGGATAAAACATGTTGTGAATTTAGGAAATGACTACACTATCTTTTTTCAATAAATTAAGAGAACTAACAGACAATTACAGAGACGAGGAGCACTGCCGCGCTTGCCGTGTGACTGAGAGAGAGATGGTGGACTACGGCACGCAATGTTTCTGTAAGTTATTAAAATCATGAATTAGAATGTCAACTTTATGAATGAAGCTTCTAAGTTTCAAAATCTTCGGTACAGCCCTAATTAATTAGCAATGGCAAGTGACGTGCGGTGAATGTGATGCTTCTGTCATTTAAGTGGCAAAGAGATCTGCAATTCCATTCAGTCCAGTGGATACCATATTGGCACCGGGTTTTGGTACCCAACTCTAATCAACTGTCAAACAAAACGTGCTTTAAAAATGACCTAAAGCACTTAGAGCACTTTCATGTGCACAATATTTTGACAAAAAAGTGTCCCAGTAACTGGTAAAAACTGGTACCATACAGTACCCAGCTCGCCTCGTAATCCAGCTCAATACACCCCCAATTGGCAGTGTGAAGACCTAAAAAACACAAGGTTGTATGGCAAAAAGTTGCATCTGGCTCAACTATAGCCACAAAGCAATGCGATGTCATCCATTACCCAATTATCATGGTGTTGGACAATTTAATACATTCCAGATAGATTGTAGTATAATAAACCACTATGCAGTTCTGGCATCCAAATAGCCTTGAAACTGATGGATGATATACTCAAACTGGACATCATGGATCGTATGTCAGCTTTTCACTAGTTCATGTAGCAACACACCCACAACAACACAGCTCCTTGGATTATTTTCTAAAGTTATGCTATTTTCAGTCTGAACACCCCCTAAGAGACAGAGTGGAACTTCCATTTACATGGTGAAAAAGATGCTCTTAGCTGTAACCTGAGTAAATGTTAAATAATGCACTGGCCAACAGCTGGATGTGTCCAGATGGTGACCAATGTCCTCTATGATCTGCGCAAACACCTCCATTTGCCACAGTCACACTAAATGACAGCTGGCTGGCTGGGCTGCCATGCCAAAACAGTGATGGAGAATCAAGAGCTGCCAGCCAGCCAGCCAGCCAGCCAGCCAGCCAGCCAGCCAGCCAGCCAGCCTAACCCGGAAGTCAGGCATCCAGCCAGTCAAAACAGCCAGGCTGTCTGTTGGGCCAGCAGAAAGTGTGGTCTCTTACAATGTGGCTTGTGCACTCCAGAATGGCCAGCAGGAAGGCAACATGCCAGCCATTTAGACCTCCATCCAGCCAACATCCAGCCAACCAACACTTAGCTCAGTCTACCACCCAGCATCCCCTTCAACCGCTCTTCAGTGTTTCTCCTCCCTCCTTCGTTCCCCAGGCACCTAGCCAGCTAAATATAGTCCTCTCAAATCCATAGGCCAAAGACCCGCAGGTCAGGCTCTCTAAACCAAACTCATACCCCATACCAGATGTCTCTATCACACGTATCACAGAGGACATTAAAAGCAGAAACAGCAGCGACCATAACAGTAAGTCAGCACAGACCGATAAAACATGGCCTCTGTCCTTTTTTCATTACCATTACACCAGGCAATGGGCGACTGCAATGTTCCAACCATGACGACGCTGTACTAAAATAGAAAAATAGGGGGATGATGACAGGCCTGATGTTGGCTGTAGGAGCTGTGGACACAAAATGACATGCATACTGTACAGACTGTTTGATAGACGTGTGAGCTCAACTAAGTAGGGCTATGACTATATTTGAATACAGCTGTGCAGAACCTTATCCAGACTAGTCACCAACCTTCTATTTGTGATTGACAGGGTTGATTCAAATCTTCAATAATAAAAGGACTCTTTCCTTTACCAGGATTATTGAGCTTCAGCAATTGAAAATGCTTCCTACAACGTACACTATACATGTTAAATTGAGAACGTCTTGACTCTTTGTATTTGAAATTGGTTGCAATTGTTAAATTCATCACATGATTTGCTCTCTACTCACCCATTTCATGTGTGTGAGAGTGATTGTTTATGACACTGGCAACTCAGCACAGATTGGGAGGTAGCGTTAATTAGAGAAACTGCACATGGCAGCAAGTCACTAGATCATGTAGCTGACCTGACAGCGGTGGCAGGTCAGCGCCTTGCTGTGCTGTGCCATCTGTTTACCTGTAAAACCCAACCACTCCCAATACCTCCGCTTGCCTAAGGATAGCAATTTATCAGTCCCCACCTTCTTCCCGTCTTTCTTGCTCTTTTTCCATCAACCTCTCCCATCAATCGTCACAACATGCTAATTATTACATCAGATACAACCACTCCTAAACTTGTTCTGGTAAAGTACAGCCTTACGCTCAGATGAGAGTTGCAAAGAGACATGTTCACTTGTTGAATTTCAAGAGAGACAGACTGATACGAGATTGAACTGGCCTTATCTACAACACAGTGTCATTTGCGCTTTATCACATCGGCCCGAATGCAGGTAGAAGTTTTCCCTATATTTTATGTTTTTAAAAAGTGTACTTAAAGGACCAATATGTAATATATTTACTGTCATAAATCAGAAAATGATGAAGATTAATTATTTGCACATCACATAGGTGTGAGGCTATCAGAACAGTGTCAGTAAAGAAAAAGGTAATGCCTGCACACTACTCCAAGCCACAATATTTCAGAATATAATGTTAAACATTTTGACCTGACGAAGATCCAAGCAGTATCGAAACGTAGTCAACAAAATTATTGTGGCTTAGAGTAGTGTGCAGGCGTTACCTTTTTCTTTACCAAATCATAAAATGACCATTACATGTCATCAGACACTAAGGAAACATGATAAATTGAAATACTTGCTTCTCCAACAACAATGCGACAGCCAGTATGTTCTCCTTTGAAATTTCCAGTCCGGTCCGGAACATCTGTTTTTGTTTTGGATCAGTGTGATCCCATCCACTGCCCATTTCGTCACGCCTTTGCCACATATGAAACAAATTGGCATACAGACACAGCCTTCTGCAGCCATGGAAGCAAGCAAACGGACTGGATCAGCAGAGATAACATAACATTAGATTATACCCGACTTGAAAAGCCTCGGCACATCTCTCTGTGGTCCGTGTGCAGCTGAGTTATCAAGGCAGCGAGTATTTGAAACACACAGCCGGTGAAGTGATTCCGACTACTGCTAATGGCCAGAGGTTAACGTCGTGTCTACAAGGTAACCGTCAAATTGCGAAAACAGCGGACAGGTCACGGCTCCAATGTTTGGAATTTGGACTGCTGTTCCCCAATTTAACCGCTAGCTGTCAGTACCAATTTATTGCTCCTTTAATGGTTTGATAAACAAATAATCCTGCAAGCTACTATTATTAGCTTGGTACCCACATGTAACATCTGCTTTGTGTCCACTTCATACATTTGCATTGCTGTAAACTTCTAATTCTGATGAAAGTAAACTGATGGTATTGCATTAACAAAATAAAGGCACTGGGATTTACATAAACATTCAACACACACACACACACACACACACACACACACACAAAAACACATACATTAGAAACACCATAATAACGTCATAGTGGATGTTGACGAAGCAAAGCATTTTATAATATGGTGGAAAGAGCTTATGAGAGGGGACAAGGGGATGGGCTCTCTATGAAAGAGAGTATGGAGGTTGTCATTTTGTCACCATTTCTTCCTCTGTTTATTAATCTAAACAAAAAATGTGAGGATTTCTTTTTAAAAGCTCCAGATGAGAAAGGGTGAACCTTCTGACTTAAAGGCAATTACAGCAGCAGTTACTCCAGGGGTTGCTATTGATTTTTTTCTGTTCCTCTGCCTCTCGTGCTTACTCTCTTTCATACTCAAGTGTTTTTCCCACGCATTGGCAATTAGTATTCAGGAGTGAGGCAGCAGGAGCACCAGCTACCTGGGGAACAGAACTCCGAAGTCGCAAACAAACAAACAAACAAACAAACAAACAAACAAACAACACAGGTAATGGTCATATGCACAGACAAGGATGCACACACACAATTTCTTAATACGAGTTAAGATGGACAACATTGTGTCAGTCAGGGCTAAGCAGCTGGCTTTAGCCACTCAGCTATCCATATATATATTCTTGTACAAGAACGGGGGCTAACATGTAGACTAGCAGACATCAGGAAGAAAACAGCATTAGCTCCGGCAACCTGACACCAAATGGGCAGCTTCTATCTAATTTGGGGGTTGCTGTGGTTGTTGTCTGTCTTTTGCATTTGTAATTGACAAGAGGGTAGAATCATGGGATCATTGTCATTTTATGAGCCAACATCAAGATAGTTGAATTACATTGCATCGCTTAGGACACTGATGCATCTTGATTCATTGTAATGCTGAAAGACATGCACCCGCACACATGTACATAAATGGGGAGTCATTACATAAACAGCCCATATCCAGCACAAGACAGATCTGGGCCGAGTGAACAAAAAAAGAATAAAAGGAAGAAGCAATGAGAAGGATTGCGAGTATGATTTTGCTAGGCTATAACCATCAGAACAGAAAAAAAGAAGGAAAAGCCAAGTCTTCTAAACCTGAAACAGTGCTGAGGCCATGAGGACAGCTTGCTATTAATAGCGGCAGATTTTTTATTCAAGAGGGCTCTGCTGTTGTGCTTTCTCTCACGCTTGTGCTGCCTCTCTCTCACCTCCTCTCTATTCTCTCTCTATTCCTGCACATTGTGTTCCACAAATAAAGCACAAATAAAGGGGGAAAGCACTGACTGTGTAAATGTATATTGTCTTTAGAGATCAAAAGCAGAGTTCTAATTTCTGATGCATTCATAAACAGCCACGATCATAACCCATTACTGCACCTTCAAGCCAAGAGGATCATGGAGGGATAAACTTCAGGGTCTCATAACACAGGACTTCCCACATGCAGCCTTATGTAAGCCCATAGGATGTCCTTTTTAACTGCACCCCTCCCTCCCTCCTCAGTATGACAGTGTTGCAGAGTGACGCCTACTTCTCAGTGACTCTCCACCCCCACCAGGCCACCTCCACCCTCCCTCCCACACAGGGACACAGTGGAAGGGAATTCCTCATTACCTCAGCATTTGCCACACTAAACGCGTTTTTTGTGCGTCTGTACAAACACATACAAACATAAACTGACCACTAGCATCTTTCTGTCCGTAATGTGTAAAATCCATTTACGTAAAACTAATCAGGATTCTCCTTCCAGTTTAAAACACACGGATAAAATGAGTTGCACTTAAACACACTAATAAAATGAGTTGCACTCATAGAAGTTGAAACAGTATGCATAGCATATGAAACTATCTTCTAGCAAGCTTCATTTTTGCATTGTTACTAAGGTATCATTAAATAAAATTGCTGGAGGAACTTTACAAAGAGCAACAATGAAAAGTGCCAAGATAAGAGGCAATTATAACAGCGGCAATGGCTGCATGTTAAACCCAATATCAAGAGTTGTGAAAGGCACATGAAAAGCTACATCACACACACACACACACACACACACACACACACACACACACACACACACACACACACACACACACACACACACACACACACACACACACACACACACACACACACACACACACACACACACACACGGCACATGCTTACTGTATTTAGAGTTCAGCTCTGTGGATCTCCAGCCAAGTCGGATCAGGTGTCTCACAGATAAAAGCACATTATCGCAGGAGAAGCAGCAGCAGCAGCTCTGGACCAAGACAACGCTAACATTAGTTATTTCATTGCTAAGTAGTACAGATGAATGAATTCCGTTTCCTGCAGCATGTAAATATCAGAGTTTCAGGGGTATTTACCTCTGTCACTCTCTTCAGCTCATTCTACCTTCTTCGTCTTCACGCTTGCTCTCTTCCTCCCTGTCTGTAGGTACCAACCGCTGTTTTGTTAATGAGTTTCGTGAAAATGGACAGGCAACTCTTTTTTTGACTGCCCCCTCTCTTTTTCTGAATGAAGCGCACGCACTACAGGGAAACAGAAAGCCTTGCTTGCTGGCTGGCTCCCTCTCTCCCTACTGCTCTTATGCTATCATGCGCACAGTTTGCACCGCTCCCTTCTCCTCCAACCCTCCCTTTCGTGTGGATTCTCTCTCTCTCTCTCTTACATATCTTCTTTGCTCTCTGCCTCTGTGTAACAATATAATTGCAATGACAGTCAAACCAGGGCTAGCAAGAAGTCCAGCTGTTTAAAGGGCTGCTTGGATCAGTCCGTACGTCACTCGATACAACAGCAAGATGCTGAAAGGTTACAGTAAATACATTTAATCTTTCACAGCTCCTATTGAAGGTTTGGTACTCTTTTTTTGCAAAAAAGGACACAAATCTACATCCACAGGTAGGCAGAGGATACAGTCCAGGCACACTCTAGTCACCATTCATCAATCTCCATTTCATGGGAATACATGAAGTCGTTATCTGTAGCCTGTGTCTGGACAAACTGAATGAGCTCAAAGTACTGACAGCTGCTGGTGAAACAGAGCACTGCTGCAATGTCCAAAAAATAAATAATAAAATAAACGGGGGTTTTGAAGGAAACATGGTGGGGGGAAATAATGAAACCACCTCATTAGCTCGGAAAAACCTTAATCCCACAAGACAACATATTTGCATCTTCTCCCTGCAGCCCCCTCACTGCAAAAGGCAGCTCAAAGACGCAGTGAAAAAGAGGCAGTCAAAAGTTCAGCATCAAAGGAAGCATAAGCAGGGAACTCTAGGTAAGGTAGCATAAGTCTAGGGATGTCTTTCCCATAGATGGTTGAGTTCTTGAGTTGACAACATGTAACCAGGCTTTATTGGGCACCGGAGGGCACAATTTGAACCATGTGTGGCAAAGTTAGATGTTGTTCCAGCTTTGAATTACATTTAAGTAGCAGTGACCAAGCTAGTCTTTTACTGTTAAATCAGTAGTTGTGAATATTTTGGCGATAACTGTAACCAGGATGACTACTAAACCATATCAACACTCCACAGTATGATAACGAAGAAAATCTTTGGTGTGCAAGGTAACCAGACCAACAGTTATACTTAGGGATGAACTGGTGCACAAGTCCAAAACACATCAGAAGAGCACAAACTGCAGCAAAACAGTTATTTTCTAGGTGCTCCTCAGCACAGGTGGACACGCCGAAACAGAACATGTCACTGTCCCCTTTCCAGCATTGATGTTGGTTGATGCTTCAGAAATGCTGAATTTTTTCCCCACACTCAAGACTACTCTTGTACATCAACTTTTTCACTTTCTTTGCAGAATAAAGCTTTACAGCAACCAACCAACGCAAAGCTTTTACTGTGAAGCAGCTACTAAGGATGCTAATTTAGAATTTTTTTTCTGACTGATAGTCGACCCCCGACCTTTGTTAACCAATCATTAACTGTTAACCGACAAGATTAGTGCTTGCGCGCATGGGTGCTGTGGTTGTAGTGTCTAACAAGCCGTCAAGCTGCAACGATAAGCCGATGCACAAACAGGTTAAATCCATCATTTACCAACTGAGTTCCCAGTTCACCCGAAGTTGTCAGTAATGTTATAGCCGTGAACGTAGCAGTGAAATGTGTGTACAGTTTATTTGTTGGTAAATAAATGTTACAACTCCTCAAGACCCAAGCCAAGATCCTGTGTCTTGCCTGCCAACCACCTGCTGATTAAAGTGAAGGGGGTTAGCCCCAAAGCTAGCAACAACAACGGCTGAGACTCACTTAAAATGGGCTGTTAAGGTAGACCAGCTATTCTCCTTGAAGTGACAAACCGCTCGTCTGAGTTTTTTAATTGAACTTTTTAATATTTCTTTTAACCGGTTAATTGACAGTATTAAATCGGTCAAAATTCTTAATGTTGGTTAACGGTTAAACGGTTGATTATTAACATCCCTAGCAGCTACAGCTTCTTGTAGCCTTAGTCAATTCCGTTAGCAACCACAAGCTCTTCTGTCCATATCAAAATAGACAATTTTTAAAAATGCCTGGTAAATTTGTAGCAGATCACTTTTAAATATTAAAAGAGAATGAAGAAAGAGAAAAGAATAAGGAGCCACCATGAGCTAAAGATTAGATGGAGAAGTACACTCAAACTGCGTTCTGCAGTTTAGGCGAACATCAATTATAGAAATAGAACAGGAGTTGAACCTTATCATATTCATTGTTTTAAATCCATTATCTGTGACAGCACATCTCTGGTATGAATGCCTGGTAGATGCATAAGCCTGTTTAAAAAAGTAAAGATGTTCACATGGTGCAAATACTTTCAGCTTTCAGCTCTTGCATTGAAGTTCCACTAAAATCTTGTTTTCTCAAAACCCTGTTTCCGGGTGCTGTGACCTAATACTGAAACTGGATAATTGAGCATGTCAATCTTCCCATCTCTATTTGCAAGGGCACTACACTGCTCTAAAGCACTACAATTTGAGGCAGAAAACAATTTGCAATTTTTTGATTGTAGCAGACTCAGTTTTAAAGCTAAAGTGAAGATACTGGCATCATATGAAACTAGAAAACCTAAGAAATCCATTGGTACCAACTATCTAGCTTGTCGACAAGGCAGTTAGGTAACGCTCCAAACATACGCTAAATTTTGGAGAAGAAAAATGACCATTTTCAAAAGGGGTCCATGAACCTCTGACCTCAAGATATGTGAATGAAAATGTGTGCTATGGGTACCCACGAATCTCCCCTTCACAGTAATGCCCATTTTATGATAATCACATGAAGTTTGGGGCAAGTCATAGTCAAGTCAGCACACTGACATACTGACAGCTGTTACCTGTTGGGTTTGAGTTTGCCATGTTATGATTTAAGCATATTTTCATGATTTTAGCATGTTTCTGGACAATATTTATCATTGTTGTGTTGTTAATTGATTTTCAATAATAAATATAGAAATTTGCATAAAGCAAGCATATTTGTCCACTCCCATGTTGATAAAAGTATTAAATACATGACAAATCTCCCTATAAAAGGTACATTTTGAACAGATAAAAAATGTGCGATTAATTTACGCTTAATCGTGATTAACTATGGGCAATCGCGATTAAATACGTTAATCACTTGACAGCCCTGTACAGTATATATCACTTTAAATTGTATACATTTAGCATAGCCTAGGAGCAGCATTGTGGCTCAGTGGTTAGCACGGTCACCTTTGGTCTTTGGTTCAAATTGACAGTCAAAATTTGTGGATCCTGCAAGACATAAGAGTACTGTACAGAAAACGGATGGATGGACGTTTAGCACACAACTGACCTTCTATCTTACCTACCTAGCCAAGTTAAGACGAGAAACCAACCAATGACTCTGCAATCCTAGCATGGCCCTGGAAAAAGGTTTGTCTCAGGTTGGCCTCATGACTGGGATAAAGGGGATGGTATGCACTAGGGATTGAATGATTCAGGTAAAAAATCTGAACCGTTTGGTTAGAGTTAGGCTCCCATTTATTGTCACACTAGAAATCAAGGCCTATGGAAGGAGGCTGGGACACGGGCGGATATGGGTCTTGAGGTATGGGGTATAACACATGCGCAGTGTAACTGAAGCTGCGGTCGTGTGTTGCTATTGGCTCAATTTCGGCAAGGGCAGACCAGATTTACTGCGCATGTGTTATAGATATGACGCGTTGATGAAGCGTGACCTAGCTTCCTTCTCAGTTGGGTCAGATGAAGTGCAGAGTGCGGCTGTCAGTCAGTTAAGGAAATGGCGAGTGGACAAGATAAAGTACAGGATCCACCAGCATCGTTTCGCTCTGCTGTGTGGGAGCATTACGGATTTAGTGTTACCTATGAAAATGATGGGAAAAAAGTGGTGGATAAAACGGTGACTGTGTAAGCACTCTACAACACGTGTGGTTTATGCTAGCGGCAATACTTCTAATATAATGAACCATTTATGAAGACATCACCCCAGTGTGTCTGTTGATAGCGCAGGGAGGAGAGAGTCGGGTAGGAAAGAGCAACTCCTTCTCCCCGCAGCATTTAAACAGCCTCTACAAGCAGACTCAGATAGGGTAAAAAACATAACTAAAGCATTGGGGAGGTTTATAGCGAAAGATATGCAGCCTTATGCAATCGTGGAGGACGCTAGATTTCAGCATATGATTAACGTAACTTTACTTGAGCCGCGCTACACACTTAAGCAACACAGTAATTCCAGCAGCACAATTCCTGTGATGTGTTTTATATTTATAAATCATTTTTAAATAACACAGTGGCACAGAAATCCAACCGTATTCCTTTCCAAATACTGCACTTTTTGAGTGGAAAAACAAATCTTTCAATTAAGAGCTGATAATCAGGAAATTGAGACATATGTTAAACTGTTCTTTTTTTATTTTTAGTATAGTTCTGGTTGAGCTTATGCTTCAATTTATGTTGATGGCCTTAGTCTATAAGTACATCATATTTATATGAAAATAACAAAGCTGCATTTTTTGTTTGCATTAATTACTGTTGAAGAGCTATTCTTTCAATTAAGATTTGACAATGAAGAAGTACTTATGTTCCTTATGTAAGCCATACTTTTGTTAAGGCAAACATTTGTTAACTTATTTTTGCCAAATAAATGAAAAACATGTTGAAATCAGAACATGACTTCCTCGCTGTAACATAAATGTACCGAACCAAACCAAAAACCGTGATATGAACCAAACCGTGAATTTTGTGAACGGTTCCACCTCTACTATGCACTAATGCCACCTATTGCTTCAAACCAAGTCCAGCAGCTTCTTCTGCATTTGGGCAGTCAGGTAGCCTCTTTCAAAAGACAGTAAGAGAAGACAGCTAAGGGCTTAGAAAGCAGGAAGGAGAAAGGGGAGGAGCGGAGCAAGGATCAGTTGCCAAAGATACCACAGATAAACCATTCGTGAACACAATCACAAGATGTTGCAGTCTCTACATGCAGCGTATAACTGAGATAGAGTTTGAAGGAAACACTAGGAAAATGGTTATTATTTACACAGCAGACAAACAAAAAGGCTAAAACAGGACTTCACTAAATATGATGTTTGGACATAACCAGCTTCTTACTAATTTATGATTTAGAATGAGTTGAATGAGACTTATTTTGACCCAAAACAATAAAGCAACTCTTGCATTATGTCAATAGATATTAATTCTAAAAGTGTTAGTTGATTTATTAACAAAACCGACACTTTCTCAACCCTTGCTTGGATCCTAATGGTGAACTTTAACATGTGACAAATTTTCTGTTATCTTTCCCTTTTAACTATAATGCGAAAACTCTCCAGCTTTGCAGCAATTACACTTAAGTCAGTCAGGCAGCTATACCCAGTCTGAGGCCAGGCTTACGGCCATGCAACCAGTCGCCTCCCTTCTGCCCTGATCAATAATTTACATCAACGCAAGCAATGAAGGAAAGATATGGAAACAGGATTGAGAAACAGTAACAAAGGAACACATCAAGAGAAAAGGGAGCTCAGAAAACAAAGAGAACAGGAAAAGAAGAGATAACAAATAAAGATGGAGAGAGACAGAGAAACAGAAGCAGGAGTGGTTAAGAGAAGAGAGATGGGAGCAGCAGCAACAGCACCACGCTTGGTGCTCTGGCAGAGATCTATAAATAGCTCTTCAAATCTCTCTAGAAAAAGCCACTCTTCTGCTTATGCTGCTGCAAACAGAGATTCAGAGACAGAAGAAAATATGGATATCTCGCTGACAAATTAAAAACACAGATCTTGTTTTATCGGATAATAGCTGCCCATTTCAATTACATCACCCCGTAAAATACAGTATTCAAATCGCTTTTGCATCGACCATCTTGGCTTGTATAAATATTTGATTGTAGGAAGTGAATACAGTAAAAGCAAGTAGGCTACATCCGACACATAAACTCACATGTTCTACTGGTGTATGAATAAAGTATTGTTTATAGTCATGTATGCTGCAAACCAAAAAAAATGAAAAAGCACACTCATGAAATCTCTTCATCAATTCATACACTTAACACAAAAGATTATTTTCAACAATTGATGCCTCACAATGTGATAAATAGTAACAAAGATTTGCAAGTTGCAGGGAAGGGGAAACATGTTGACATGAAGGCGGGATACGCCATCTTTCTCATTGCTGGCCTTAGCAACAGCAGACTGTTGATTCAATGACTCACCTCCATCAGATCTTACTATGGATAAGCCTTTTCTCAATGATATTACCATTACACCAACAATTTGACATTGCTCAGGAAGGGTACCTCCTTAACTTTAGTCCTTAATGTCACTCAGATCAGTCTACAAAGGAACCGACAAATTGTGACATTTTCAAGACAATCTCAACATCAAATGTGAGTATACTGGCAGCCCTTGCCTGCCACTTGCCACTTCACTCACTGCATCACATGACAGGCCAATTGTAATGAATATTTATGTTTTTCAGACACACATGCTGTTTTCCCAGAGCAGATGTTTGAATCACAGCTCTGACAGTCTGTGCTGTG
Organism: Sebastiscus tertius; assembly: GCA_916701665.1. Classification (NCBI taxonomy): domain Eukaryota; kingdom Metazoa; phylum Chordata; class Actinopteri; order Perciformes; family Sebastidae; genus Sebastiscus; species Sebastiscus tertius. Next base: position 18,709 of record CAKAOH010003710.1, read on the forward strand.
ATCCCACCTAGTTTGACACAACAGTCTTGCCATCTATTTACAGCTTGAGTATCAAAATGTTGATCTAAAGCCAAGACATAAAGACCAATGGCCATTTGTCATGGTTTTCTCATCAACCCCCACTTCTTATTTGCAAATGAATGTTTTACAAACTTGTGACAGGCTTGTTTCTGTGTTATCTCAATAAGTCAAAGGAGAATTATGGCTCACTGAGCCAAGGCCTTAGACAATAAATATTGCCTTATAGTTTGGAGGATGGATAAGAAAGTTTAAGAACACAATGTAAACTACAATGCAATAGTGCAATAAACACAGCCCAGTAGTGTAGTCTGCACAGTAGTTGTTTGTTTTCTAAATCAGCTCAACATTCAACAATTAATATAAACTATGGTTTTGTAACTTCCAGTTAATTTGTCAATACATCTACTCCTTGTTTGCTGTCGTTTCTGACCATCAATGGATACAAACATATACACAAACCATGGGGGTGTAATAGCATAAATAACACATTGTTGTCACCAGCTAAGGTGGGCTTCTTTAAGCGTGACTGCAACACAGACAATTTCCAATCATTTCCTTCTAAATCAACCAGATAATAATTAGCTAATCACTTCATTCCCAGTCATTCACACAGTTTTAGTAAGGTCTCACCAGCTAAGATTAAAAGGATAAAATGTGAACATGGCCATCTCGTGTCAGGCATGGAGAAACGCGGACTTTAAAGATGGTGCTTTAAACGTCACTGTTATGTATCTTGACTTAGAAATCATGGATCATCGATTAAAGTGATCTTAAAGGTTCAGCTCACCGTTGTGTGTGTCTTGAGTCCGTGTGAAGAAGAATCCTTCAGGTTGTGTGTCTGTAGAGAACAGATGGCAGTATATGGTGAGAGCCAGTTGACTGAAAATACTAGCTTGGCCACAACGCTAACAATAGCTAGCTCACGGCATTAGCTTAGCTTAGCTCCGGTGAGTATAATTAGCCACCTACAGCACCTAGCCACCTAGCTAATGTTAGCCCGCTAGCTAATGTACGCTAGCAACGCTACGTTAAAAACGTTTATACTACAACCATGTTAGTAACACAGTAACATATATGTTTACAGTAATGCGAGCCTTGTTATAAACCTGCACTAGCACTGTCAGCTCTCTAACTAGGAGGTGCTAGCTGCGGTTAGCCAGCAGAATGACTTACCGATGCTAGTATGTGATGTAGCTGCAGCTAGCTGCTAGCTGTTAGCTTCAGTTGGTTCACTGAGACGCGGACTGTCAAAACAGCGCCGCGTGAGGGGACAGCGGCATGGTAGCGTTAACTGTAGGTAGGTAGATATAGATAGATAGATAGCACTAGCACAGAGGAGCAGGGCAGTCACATTCCTTACAGCGAGAATACAGCGAAATTACAACTACAAAACGCCCAAAGAATAAAAGGAGAACAAATTAAAGAAAAAAGAAACAAAACGCTATTCCCCCTTCTTCTTCTCGGCTCCGGCTTGTGTGTGTGTGTGTGTGTGTGTGTGTGTGTCAGCGTCACTTTTCTCCCCTCAACCGACAGTTTACGTCAGCGGCGTACTGCACTTCACATTCACATCCACAGAGAGACGTTCAGACGGTCCAGTAAAGTTGTGTTTACCTATTCTCTAAAGTTTATAGTTGTTTACCTATTCTCTAATGTTACTCTGGACTCTAAATATGAAAACTGTCAATATATAGGGCTATGTATATAAACTGTCAATATATAGAGCTATATATATACATATAGCTCTATATATTGACAGTGCAAAAATGTCACCTGAATATATATATATATATATATATGTATACATATATTAATATTATATATAGCCCTATATAGTGACAGT
>CAKAOH010003711.1:0-46493 GCA_916701665.1 Sebastiscus tertius
ATTTTATGCGGATATTAACTGAATTGACAGTGATTTATTAACTTGGTTGTGCCAAACTAGTAACAAATGCTGTGAGCTCCAGGCAATTAGTAAATGTAAGATGGCTGCTGTGCAATCCAGATCAATAGCAGCTGATTTCTCGACGCGTATCCATGTGCTGTGTGTGTAATGTCTCGGGATAAAAGCCTCCACCGTGACAGGCACAAAATGTTTGCATTTTCCTCCATGCTGTTCCTACAAAGCATTTTGTGTTGACAAGTTCGGAGAAGAATGTCAAACAAGTGCAAAGGAAACGTCTCTCTCTCTGTCTATAAATTCATGCATTCCATCTCGACAAAAAGCCTGCTCGAAATAGCCTTGTTTCCACATTTAAAGCTGTGTTGTCTGTCAACAGCGTGCAGCCAGCCGAGCAGTCTCTCAGGCATCTGCTGAGGATTGCTCGGGCTTCGCAGTAAGAAGGGAATCAGACAGAGGGGAAACTGCGAGAGAGGGAGGCAGATAGAGTAGATGGAGGCTTAAACCCGGCTTAGATGATCAGAGATTGAAAGGCGATGGGAGACGGAGAGATTGAGTGAAAGGGAAAAAAAGGAGACAGGTACGCAGTTAAAGAGAAAACATAGCCTGCCATTATTCTTGTGAAACACCTTTATGCGTCACAAGATTAAGTCTTTTTCAGCTGTCTATCTCACCCGATTCGACTGTTATCAGGCCGTTAAATAGGCGTTATCAGTCGCTATAAGCACCATATTACGCGGCTGTGTTGAATACTCGATTCTGATTGGTCACGCCGTTCTGCGGTCTGCTATTTCTTTATGACAGACCGTTGCTATGGGCGCAGTTCTGATGTCGGACAAAAAAATAGAACAGGTTTAGGCAACAAAACTACAACTTATTTTGGTTTAAGCAGCAAAACTACAACTTATTTAGGTTTAGTCAACAAAACTAACTTCTTTAGGTTATAGCAAAACAACCATTTATGCTTAAGCAACAAAACTACAACTTTTTAGGTTTAGGCAACAAAACTACAACTTCTTAAGGTTTAGGCAAAACAAAAACAACCTTAGTTATGTTTAAGGAAAAACATTGTGTTTTGGGTTAAAACAACTTTGTACAAAAAGACAACAACACATTGTTGGTTTCACACGGGACGCAAACTCCGTTCTCCTGGGTGAACTTCCTGTGTTTTGTGTCCCATCCATCGTCCCCTGACCAACATATTTAGCCATAGTTTTTGTTAACGAAATTGTCTGGCTGCAACTAAATTATTTCTGTTATTGAATCCTGACTTCTGCTTCTGCTTCTGCCATAATCACTACGGTCGCTAGAAGTCGCTGTCGTGTTCTTTTATTCCTTCTTTTGGTGATCTACCATGTGAATAGATAATAAAACCTACTACTGGGTGTAGTAGGTCCCTATTAACCCACATCTATGGGGCTTATAGCGACTGATAACGCACATTTAATTAGCCTGACAACAGTCTAATCCGCTGCAAATCTCCACTCTGTACTTTTTTTTCTGTCTTTAAACTCTTCCGCCTACCCCTCCTGGAAAGCAGTTCTCCTTTTCCTCACCGCCTCTTCGGGCATGTTCCCAGTGGTTTGTGTTCTCAAGCGCAAAATTGCATGTGAGATGTGGGTCAGGTAAGGAGTGAGATGGATGGGGTTTTAATAGAGATTAATTACATCCCAAATGAGGCAATGAACTCCCCACGGATCCTCGCAAGATTGGTTTGGACCACTGTTAATGACGGAAAAAGTCCACGTCTAGCCTACAAGCACACAATAGCATCTGAGAAACAAATGCTCGGACAAAACTCAATTCTCTGTTGCGGATTGTGATAAAAGAGATGTAAATGTGACCAAACCCGATAAATCAATGTTAGAAGTGCAGTGGGTTGTAGGAACTAAATCGACGTAAATGACCCAGTAAAAACGACAAAGAGGCTTTTACACAGTGAGGCAGTGAGGAACTAACTCCAGATTTCACTACTATACAGTTCAGTCTTTTCATATTTTTAGAAATGATTTTCCAACATGTATAATGCACTTAAAAACAAATCTCTGATTTTACGTTACCCGGACTTATTTTGTGATCAAAGGAAGACTGGGATCATGAGGTACTTTTGTTATCATGAGACCACGTCTTCCATAAAAGTCGGCGTTGATTTCACATTGGAGAATTAGCCGACAAAGATGAAACATCGATGTGAAATAAAGAAGCTCTCTGTCTTGGGACGAAGTTACAAATCGTAAATTCCAACTGTAAAAAGAGAGTTCATGTTTTGATTCTTTGAGTACACGCAACATTACAACTAATTAACCGTTTTCCCAAAAGTCGCCTATCTTACAATGTAGCTCCGGGCCTTGGCAGCTTTATTTCTCTAAACTCTAATTAAGACAACAAGGATTTAGTATTCTCTTATCACATCAACGGGAAAGTTGAATGCAAAGTGGCCAAATTCTGGATTTCGAGGCTTTGGGAATTAATATGAAAGGATTTGCAAATACTACTTATGTATATTTAAGAATGTGATGTATATTTAAGTGCAAGATCTTGATGTTGATGCAAAGATTTTGAATCACAAGCCTGTTTTTATGCTCAGCTTAACGAGCACATGAGCTGTAGTTGTACACCAGTCTGTTAAAATACATGATTTATAAAGACAATGTGACAGAGCACAGTGAGATGCTTTAATTCCCAACCAGGGCAACTTGCATCCCGAGGGGTGATTCTACAGTTGCTAGGGGCTACGTGGAAAGACTGTGAAGCAGCGCAACCAATATAGAAAAGAAATTATCATTGAGTAAAAAAATACACATATGTGTGTTAAGGAAAATAAGCATCAAATCAGGATAACAAATTGGTGCGATGGCAATCTTTAGTAACTTCATTGTCACAATAACCAATAAGACACTGAATGTACACACGGCGTTACCAGATGTATGATAATTATCATATTTGTATGATAATTGTGCCCTCTGTACGATCAATCATGCCAAAAGTGCCATAATGTACGATAATTTTGTGACGCTTATAATTAGTACTTGCTTTTAGTCTGTGCCGTCTCATTTTAATTGATTAAGCGTCAAAAAGTTGTTTAAATACATGTTTATACAAATACGATAATTAACATTATGCTAACGTTTTCCCATCAAGCAACGCTGAGTAGGCTACACACCTCCAAACTATGGAGGACAGAACCTGCCAAAATAAAAAATAAATAAATGACTTGATAAATAAAAAAGGCATTAAATGTACCAAAAGTATCAAAAAATATGTAGGCATAAAATAAATAAATACTTTAATAATGAATAAAATAAATATATTTAAAAATACATTTTAAATAAATAAATAAAGGGGGAAATTAAACATAAAAGTAGATTTAATACAAAGGTAAATTAATAAAGAAGCAAATTAAATATTAATTTATGTCACATTTTCTCAGTTTATTAATGTCTACATTTAAGCATATTTATTTATTTACAAGTCCTTTATTTATTCATTCATTCATTCATTCATTTTTTATGTTGGCAGTTTCTGTCTTCCATACCCATTAACACCTTCAGGTCATGTTTTGGCAAAGAGATTGAAAGCTAGTTAGCAAGCTAGCAAAGAAGTTAATATAGTTAGCTAAATGCAATGGATAAACAGTTGAAATAATTAGCTAAAAGTAATGGATAAAGAGCTAAAGTAGTTTGCTTAAAGTAATGGATAAACAGCTACAATATGTGGATAATGGATAAATGGTTGAAGTGTCCAGTTTAACATTCCAGGTGGTTTGTAGTACGAATGCAAACTTAACCAAACCAACCTAACATTGACAAATCAAGTGTATGAAAAATAACTTTCATGTAGTGTTACTTAAAGGTGCTAAATTTTATATAAAGAGCATTAATATAACATCAAACAACTATGTCTATGTAAAGATATAGAGGGGTAATGTCTACCTGAACAGAGAATGAAGTCTCCCTTCCTCTGTGTGTGTTGTAATCTGAGCTTCTCCGTGCTTTGTTGACATAGCCGGGCAGGCCGTGTGTGTGCTTTCAGTGCATGTTCGTGTATTTGAGCGTGCCCCACTTGCTAGCTCACAGCTGCCTCTCTGCACTGCTCTCATACAGCTGCTACAGCTGATAAAACCTCCTGGAAGTGTAGCACCCCGTTTGTCGACGGCTGTTGAGAGGCAATAGAAATACTCTCAATCCCGTATTTAGCACCTTTAACATCCACTTTATCTTTATTTATACACACATCAACGCAACACAACCGATGAAGTAGTACTTGAACGTCACACTTTAAAAAGGTTGGGAACCGCTGCACTATACGACGCTGTAAACTGCTGATCTGCCTCTGTGGGCTGAGTGAGCGCTGCTGCTCGCCTGGATGCAAGTGGAATGAAAGAACATAAGCTTCACCTTCATATACATCAAACAGACTAACTCAGAGACCATGCATACTGCATAGGCCTCGAGACGGATAATCGAGTCGCATACTTACAGAAATACTGACATTAAATGCACAGCGAGAATGTTATAAGTACCTTGTTCCTTTACCTGCTCTCTGAATCCAATGAACTTAATATTCATAAGCCGATCAGGTATTTATGAGACTCCACTCACATGCAAATATGCAGATATTCCTGCTAAGCTAGCGGCTGGTCATAAATATGAGCCTGCTGCCTTCGGTAGAAGGTGAAGTTGAGCTCCGTCAGTTCCAAGAGATCAGCTTCCGTCCCAGAGCATTAAGGGTTAATTTATCGCTTACGCAATTCAAATTTCAGCCTAGCTGTCACACTTATCTCTGTCAAGTGCTTGTGGTGAACCCTGCCTCACGCCCTGATGTATGCTTCCTATTTAAATCCCATCTATCTGGTGGGGATGACAGAGAATAATTCATGCTGCTGGAACATTGTCATCGACAAGGACAGTTTCTCCTGGCACATATCCATATCAAGGTTTTGTCTTGAGTTGTTCTGTGTTAACGTTTTGCTGCCCGGACACACGATGGATCGTGAGCAACGCAGAATGTGATTGCCTATAAAACACCAAGTGACACGTACGTCATTTATGCAACAGGAAGCACAAGTCTGGGGCTCATTCAGCCCCCTCGCTGCCATTGATTTGTTTTTGCAGAGAAGTAATTTCACAACAAATTTGAATGTTCAGTCTCAGAGGCAGCCGACGTCCAAAATCGACTGGTGTTTGCTGTATATTTATCAAAATGCTCGAAACGGGGCAGACAGGACGAAGATTAATAGCGTCTGTGCTTTTGATCGCTGAGCTGCATCAAGTTTTGACCTTTGAGTCGCAAGTAAATATCGCTCTCGCTGCCATGCCTCCTTCAGGTAGAAAAACTACATACTGCTGACTGATGCTGTGCATGAACGTAGAGTTAAAACTCAACATTAAAGGGATAGTTTGGATTTTTTAAAGTGGGGTTGTATGATGTACTTCAAGTGTTGTCCCTATGAATGTTTACTATACAGACAGCTAAACATATCGATGTGTTGAATTTGGTAATTTATAATAGGATTAAGAAACAAACTGTGGACAAAAGAACAACGATATATGAAAATGCTGCATCACTACGCAGTATCTCAGAAATCTTACCACAAAATATAAACCAAAAGGACCAATAAGCTATGTTATAGGCTAAGTAAAAGTAAAGGTAGGTCTGTAAATCCAAGTCAAGTCAACCATTCCTGGCTAAACTGACTGCTGTTTTGAAGCCTCGAGGCCGCCATCTTGGTTCCTTGCAACCAGAAGTGACACAAGAGGGTGGAGCTAAGTACAACCAAACTCTGATTAAGACATTTTTAGGCGACCAAAAAGGTTATAATTAACTTTCATGAACTAAAAACTAGGGCTATCAAAGTTAACGTGATAATAATGCAAATTTGTTTTAACGCCACTAATTTCTTTAACTATAATAAAATAAATGAATGCATTTAAAAATGAATAAAAATAAATACTTAAATAAGTAAAAGGCAAAATTAAACAAAAAAAGGAAAAAAATAAGGGAGTCAATATAAAGATAAAAAGCAAATTAAAACAGATATATCAATTTAATTTGATCAATTCATTAATGGCTACATTTATTTAAAAAAAAATATTTTGCTACATTTGATGACATTTATTTACTGAATAATTTATTTCTTTATTTTTGATTTTGGCATGATTTGTCCTCCATACACACCCTCCAGTTACCCTCAGTTTAACACCGTTAGCTCTGTCAGCACTGTTAGCTTTGTTTTCCCATTTAGCGCTGTTAGCAGCATTAGCTTCGCCATGTTGAGAGCCGTGCGTAGGCAATAGAAATGCTCCCAATCTTGCATTTGGCACCTTTAAAAATAAAAAATCAGATTAACTTATGTAGATTTTTGCAAAACAGAGTGATCAGATTTGGATATATTGTCATATTTTGAAGGGATGGGATTTTCCAATTCATAACATAAAGCAAAAAATACTAATGCAAAAATAAAATATACCCTTTTTTTAAAAATAATCAAAAACGTAAGAAATTTTGAGGAGATTTATGAATAAACATATCTTCTACATTAACACAAAATTGCACATCCAAATATAACAGTCAGTTATCAAGCAACAACAGAACAACCAGCAGATCCAACATCACTTCAGGCCAATCTAAAAGCCACTCGCACGTTAAGTCGTCATTATCGTTTCGGGGGAAGCTGCGTTGCATCGCGGCGTCGCTCTCGTGCCACTTTTCCTGGAGGAAGAAGAGAGAGGATTGTTGGGTGGCGGCTCCCCAGCTGCTCTCAATGAGCCTCCTCCTCTCACCTTGCTATAACTGCGCCTGCACAGATGGCAGATTGCACACCTCCCAATTTATTCCACGGCTATTTTCCTCGTAAACTCGCATCCTCCGTGCCTCAAAGGACGGGTCGCGAGGAGGTCGCGCTAACTGGAAGGCTGACGTATTTAGAGCGAAAGAATATGAATATGCATCCTGCTTTTTCATTATGCAGCATTAAGACATTTGCCTGCAGCCTTAACACATGTAACTAGACTACAATGTAACTCCAATGCCAAACGCCTGTGTCGTAATAGTGTTGTTTTCCCACTCAAGGCTCCACCGACCTGCCTTCCTCGGCTCTGTTTTGAAACCGGAGTGTTCCCAATTGTCTCGCACTCCGCCTCGCTCGTTATGAGGTTCATTTACCACGGGCCTCGGAATAATCACTCGCTTTTCATTTTCCCCAAGCTTTAGCCTTTTAAATGCTCTACCACTGGGTTGTTTGGCCAATTACAGAGCAGACTTTCTATTACTCAGCATATTGTATCAAATTGCATATGCCATAGGGGGTGATCAGAGGAGTGCAAAACGCAGCGCCGAGGATAAAAAGCTGTGAATAACAATTATTTCACATGTGTACTAGTGGGTCGACTATGCTTAGAGTTTTTTGGAAGTAAAATGTAGTCATTAACTGATAACATACTGCGGTTGTTAGGGGTTCTTTTCTTTCCACACAATAAAAATAAACGCCCTAAACGGATGCATAAAACTGTTTCAATTATTTTCCAAAACTGCTCTAGAAAACTGATCAAAAAGAAGTATTTTGACGTAAAGATGTCAACCGGGAATAGTTTTATTATGAAATCATAACAGCAACGGTGTGTTTTCCGCCTACGAGCTCCCACAAGGTTTGCGAGCGAAAAAAGCCGTTTGAGGGAAAGAGCCTCGCCACAAGTGCTTCCCACGTTCTTATGTTTATCTTTGCAAGTAAAGAACAGAAGACATTTTTTCATTTTCTTCGCCGCCGAATCCCGCCGGAGTGTTGCTGCGCTCTCAGATGATGGTGATGCCTGGAACAAAGAGTTCACGAATCCAGTACATTCACACACACATACACACACACCTGTAGGCTTCAGAGGCTGGAGCAACCTAATTACAGTGTTGTTGCCTGGTGCACATTTGTCCATACACATGCCTACACACATGTAACATGTTTTATGGTGAAGATAAAAAAGCTCTTAACCTATGAGGAGGCATCAAAAGGGGAAATTACTGTTTTATCGTTTATTTCTGTTCTTCTGTTTTGTGAATTTCATCATCGTGCACTTGCGCAGGAAGTCAGGACCGCTGAGAGGTGCACACATCTCATACGAAAAAGCCATTTTAATGATTTCAGAGGAGAATGTCATGTTCATAATAACCTTCACCAACAGGTCCACCAGTTGTGACACAGAGCCTGTAGCTATGGAGGACCGAACGTGCCAAAATGAAACAAATTAATGAATGAGTAAATAAATGTGTCATTAAATGCGAAAATGTGACATAAATTGATATTTCTGTTTAATTTCCCCCTTTATTTATTTATGTATTTATTTTTAGTATAATTATTTTAATTTCATTTATTTATTTTTGCATTTACTTATTTATTTCTGCACGATTTGCCCTTTAAATTTCACCTTATCTATTTCCATAAACGTATTTATTTCTGCATTCTTGTCTTTATGCATTTCTGCCTCATTATGCAAATGAGGTGTTTGTCACATAAATAAATACAAAATATATGCAAAAATATATTAATAAAAAAATAAATGCAAAAATAAAAATAAATATATAATAAAAGGTCAAATTAAACAGAAGAGAAAATAAATATGGGAATTAATAATAAAAACAGAAGCAAATTCAACAGACATTTTATCAATTAATGAATTAATGGCTTCATCTATTTTCAATATTATTTCTGCTGCCTTTAATGACATATTTATTTATTTATCGAGTTCCGTCTTCCATATGTATCTATGTCATCAAGTTATTGACTCACCACTGGTTTGTAGGCTTTGAAGTAGGCTGAGCGTTTGCTTTGATGACGGTGGCCACTACCGTAGACGTCCCTGTAGGAGGCGAACATGTCAAATTAAAGAGTCAAGAGATAAAACTATGAATCTGATAAATCTGCACTGCAAACTGTCCAAACATCCATGAACAGAAATTTACATACAGAAGATTTCGCCGTAAGGAAACAGTTTACACTTTTATTGCCAGACATAACATTTTTGGCGAGCACCTGTTATAAAGTCGGCTGGAGTCAGTCTGACATCACTGATGAACCTAAAGGTTAGAATCTGTTATTATTAACTGTACACCTCCTCTGAAATCATTCAAATCCCCAAAAATTTACCATAAAATTAAAAAAACAATACATTTTCTATCTAAAATTGCCTTAAAGATTCAGTAGGTAACTTTTATAAAAAATTACTTTGTCATATTTGCTCAGTAGTGAAGGGAAGTAGTGCATGAGACAGATAATCTGTGGAAATAATCAGGTTCCTCTGCCTCCTCCTTGTGCTCCTAATGGCATAGAGACAGAACGCAATGCATCATAATCGGAAAATGCCCACTGAAGGGGAAAACAATATGCAACCAAGGGCTGAAACACTAACGAAATGCCCGTAGCTAGCTAAAAACATCAGATTTCAGCATGTCAATGGGTTATTTTTGCGCCCTATGTCTACCAGGGGTGCAGTTGATAACTAAAATGATGATGGATGAAGCTGATGAAGTTAGCTGTAAGCAAGCTAATGTTAGCTATGTGTTAGCAGCAAGCTACTGTAGTTAGCTAAGGCACTTGCAAACATAATACTGTGTAGCTTTCTGATTTAGGCTATCCACATTCCACTATGAAACAAGCTGCACACTGTCAAAATGCTTTAGCTTAACTTACAGAAATGTAGTGTATAGTGAGTGCGATGCTAACTTCCTGGTTGGCCTGCAAAACTACGTCAAACTTGCACCACTCTATTAGCAAACATCCATGGGAAATAGCAAGCTAGCTACGTAGGGGCTTCGCCGGGGGGCTCCGATTGGCTGTTTTCCCTGAGGCACGGTGGATTCAAGCCTCCAGGAAGAGCGCCGGGCTTTTGAAGCAAATTTTCGTAGTGGCCAAACGGCGGTACTACAACTTCCGTGTCATGGGCCCAATGGATGCGGAAGATCGCCGGACGATCCGGGTGCTTTATCACTCGGCAGTCGAGCCATTTTGGCTTCGTGCGCCACTGAGCAACTCTCATAGGAATGAACGGGAGCCCGCCTCCAACGCTGTATCCAGTTCTCTTTATATCCATGGGTGGATTCTTGCAAACATCCGTTAGGAGCACTAATGTCAGGATATCGTGACAGTTTCAACAAATATGACAAAAAGTTATTCTTTATAAAAAGGTACCTACTGAACCTGTAAAGATCCCAAACACATTTTTAGACATAAAACAAAGAAAAAAAAAAAAAAATACAAATAATAGGGAACCTATAAGACACTTGGAAATCAACAGTTTATGCACTGTCAATCTCCACTTACACACACACACACCTGCATGAAGGAGAAGACGGCCGCGTTGCTTCCAGAGCTTTCCGTCAGTCCTCCTCGCCGTGTTGAGAGCTGCGACCTGCTTCACACTGAGCACAGCTGCTGAACGAACAGCAGTCCTAATGAGACGCTTTCATTTCTACCCGCTCATGTTTCACAACAGTCACACTAAAGCACCTCTAATCTAGTTTCCTCATATGCAACGCTGCAGATTAAGTGTAATAAATCCAGCAGAATAAAAAATTGTTTTCTGTAATAAATACAATATCGAGTCTTATAAAAGCGCTTTATTTGATCTCAAGTAATTGAAAAGAAGAAAAGCACTCAAAAGTGTTGTATTTGTCTTCGCTGCTCTTACCGTACATCTGTCCTCCTTCATGTTCAAGTAATAGAAAATGTAATAGTCTGCAGCCCGACTGCCTGGGACAAATAACTGCACATCACACATTAACAGAAGTAACATTCACTTGGGAATGCGAGCCGCCGATATCTCCACGAATCAGATCCGTGGCTCTGTTGTAAGAAAATATGTCTGATTCTGAAAAGGATATTACAGAGGCAAACAGGTCCCAGTCATTAATACTCCACTGCTTTCCAAGAGCAACATGATTCACGTTTTTTAAATGAGTCATCACACTGTAAACTCACCATGGTCCTCACGACGACAGCTGCCGCAGCGCCAGACAGTACATCCAACATTAACACCTTTGTTCAGAAAGTACAACAACTGAAAATACATGAGGAACATTCATGATTAGAGTGATCAACCCAAGAGGCAAATATCCGGGTCCGAAGATCTGTGTTGGCATTTTATGTCATCAGTTTGGTAATCGGTGGACGGTTTGTGTCTCACATAAATGAGTATTTCCCTATAGACCCTTTTTGTGTCAACGTGATGATGTCACGGTGTTAGCTGGAGGCAAAACAAAGGAAAGACTGGAGGCTAACACTAGCAGTGGGCTAAAATTACACATCGTAAATGTCATCTTGCTGTGTTGTTTGGTGCCAGATTCTAGCGAGTTACAATATAAATGTTTCAGAGATGGAGAGTAAACATTGATATTTAGCCTTCTGCTAACGCGGACAAACTATTAGCAACCCTTTCTCTCCATCTCTGAAACGCTTCGCCGATATTGTATTGCATCTCTTTTTGACTGACTTTACCAAAGGATAATTAACTATAGGCATCCAAAGATTTATACGCCCTCAATTTATCTTTACAGCGCTGTTACAGCTGGCTTCTTGGCTTACTTAGCTCGCTAAGTCCGCTGTCATGTAACGCAGAAAATGAGCCGAACAAAGTTGTCACTCATCTGGCGATAGCACTGTGCTTTCCTACGCTATGACTTTACATTTTACTCATTTCACGACTGGCTAGTTAGCTAGATAACTCGCCAATTCCACTATGCTACAGAAAATGATCCCAACAGCGTACAGCGCTGGGTCACGGTTCCTCTGCCTAACTCCTTGCTAGCTAGGTTGTCAGTCTCTGGACAAGCTAGCTCGCGAGTTCCGAAGCCAGTTGCTAACAAGTGGCTAAATGAGACTACTAAACGTCACCGTTGCTAGCCAGCGTTAGCTACCAGAGAATGTTTCTGCCTCCACTTAACGCTCCGTCCACATAATACATCATCATGTTTACTAACAGAAAAGGGGTCTTTAATAAAAATCATAGTGCTGCTGGCAATGACAACCAACCACCTGAACATTTTGCACATTTATTTCTTCTGGAAAATGGGTTTCCAACGTTGTGCCTGTTTTGAGTCTGAGCTCTCATGAACACCTTGAAGTGAGAAAGGACATAGAACACTGAAGAGTTTGCTTTGGCCTTGCACTACGGAGACTCCTGGCAAAGCAATCAGCGCCCGGACAAAGCCTTCGTCAATCCTTCAGCTCAGTGCTACGTGCTGTACAAGATTCGCCAATGATGGAGACCCTCCTACTGGCGTTAGTGCTAACAGTCCTGCTAACATTTCAGGTGCTTCTTGCTGGTCATGTCGTTCCAGATGCGGTGCATCTCCTCGGGGGAGATCTGGTGGACGGTGACCACCCGGCGGTAGCGACAGAGGCTGTAGGCCATCTTCCAGTGGTTGAAGCCACTGTTCTGGAACGGGTGGATGCCCAGCTTACGGAGGCACACGCCGACGTACACGTCCTCCAGGTGTAGCAGCCTGGTGTGCAAAGACGTCTTGTATATGAGCTCGGCCACGTCCGCCGAGAAGATGTAGCCGGTGCCGGAGCAGAAGGGTGGGTACTTGCTCTCAGGGTACAGATCCCTGGGCATGTACCACTTGCTGCGCATGTCTCTGATTGGCCCGCCGTTGATGACGTAGCCGGTGAAGTACCTCCTACGGGGCTTGGTGGTGGGCTTCAGGAGGTTGTAGATGAGGTTCTCCATGTTGACGAAGATGTCACTATCCGTCTTGAGGACATACTGAGCCTTGGTGCAAAACGTGGCCACCCAGCGCATGCCCATCAGCGTCTTCAACGTCAGGTTGTGGTACGAGTCGATAAAATCCTCCACGACGATGTCATGAAAGATTTGACTCTCCTGCTCTACCATCTGGTTGAGGACGAGATCGGTGCTGCGGCCCAACAAGAAGAGCGTGACCACGCGAACCTCCGGGAACGTGCTCTCGTCACCCCATGTCTCCCTGATGGCCTGGCGGGCGTCAAACTCCTTGTGGGTGGTGCTGATCAGGATGACGAGGAACGGGGGCTCCGCCTCGCACTTCTTGGCCTCGTTGATGAGGTAGCCGAAGTCGTGCGGGTTGAGCGAGCGCGTGCGGATGTTGCTGAAAGTGTCGTTCTTGTTCGCCTTGGGTGATTTGCGCACAGGGATGGTCAGCTGGCCCACGTAGGACGTGGAGGGGCGGGACACACTCAGGTACCACAGAGCGCTGGCCCAGCACACCACTGTCAGCAAGTATAAGCAGGAGACCTTAGAAGGCATCGCTGTTCACTCGGCTGTTAGTGGCAGCAGCGCTGGAAACGTCGAGGCCACGCCTCCATGGGTTGTCTCAGATCTGGCGGCGCAGCGTGAGGCTGCCTCCGCAACACAGCTGACATTAATCTTAGATAAGGGACTTCTCTACCGTCTAGTGTGATTGAGAAGGAGCACCGCGGAGATTTCTTATCCCGTCCGCGGCCTCACCGTGTCCCATCGCAGCTCGCACGAACGCTTTCAGCTCTCCGTGACAGCATCTAAAAAGAGATAAAACAGACAGTCAGTGGCGACATAAATCATGACTACATAATGAAACCGCAGCATTGTGATATGTTGAGTAAAAGGTGTGACTTCCAACATATCTCATTTTCATGAAACAGCATTTATTCAGGCAAGGCGTGTGACATATCTAACAATATTTCTGTACTCCCTATTCATTACAGCCCATAACATCAGTCCACTGGCAAGGCAGGCGGCACTGCGCCACAGCCAGTTACCCCATCATTCTATCACTGCTGCTGATAACAGCTCTGTGGTCTGAAGAAAGAGAGTGAATATCCAAGGAAACTCCCTCTCATTGATGGGGCCTGCTCTGCCTCGGCTCCGACCACTTTCTGTTTGCAAATGCTGTTTATCTCCCTCTGATCCCCCCCGGAGCAGACACAGGCTGGCCAATCAGAGCCAGTCTGAGAGGAGGAGGAAGAGGAGGAAGAGGAGGAGGGGTGAGACGGAGAGGGAGAGGGATCAAGGCAGGGAAGGTGAAAGTAAAACGTTCTCATGTGAAAAGATTAATATCCACTTCCTCTCATCCTCCTGGTCTCACTCCCCCTTCTACTCCCCCATTTTTCTCCATACCTCAATGGCAAACAGAACTTCATGTAGATTTTCACATATTTTACTCTGTAATGAGCTGTTCTTTTGTTAGCACGACAGGCAACTAATTGGACACACTGACTGACCATGAGTGGATGTATTTAAGCTCTAAAGATTGATTTATTACCTCAGTAAACATTATAAACATGAGTTTATGGTCTCAATCGCTAGTTTCAAGTCTTCTTCAATACAGCATGATGTGGCCAAAAACCAAGATGCGCGACAGCCAAAAAACAAAATGGCGACAGTTAAATACCAAGATGACGACGGCCAAAAACCAACATGTTGATGGCCAAGAACCAAGATGGTGACGGCCAAAAACTAAGATGGCGCGGCCAAAAACCAAGACTGCGACAACCAAAAACCAAGATGGCGACAACCAAACACCAAGATGGTGACGGCCAAAAACCAAAACAGAAATAGCTATAAATCAAGATGGTGATGGCCACAAATCAAGATGGCGACGGCCAAACACAGAGATGGCGATGGCCAAACACCAAGATGGCGACGGCCAAACACCAAGATGGTGACGGCCAAACACCAAGATGGTGACAGCCAAATACCAAGATGGTGACGGCCAAATACCAAGATAGTGACGGACAAAAACCAAATTGGTGATGGCCAAACACCAAGATGGCAACAGCCACAAACCAAGAAGGCGACGGCCAAAAACCAAGATGGTAATAGCCAAACACCAAGATAGTGACGGTCAAACACCAAGATGGTGACGGCCAAATACCAAGATGGTGACGGCCAAATACCAAGATAGTGACGGCCAAACACCAAGATGGTGACGGCCAAAAACCAAGATGGTGACGGCCAAAAACCAAGAGGGTGACGGCCAAATACCAAGATGGTGACGGCCAAAAACCAAGAGGGTGACAGCCAAATACGAAGATGACAATGGCCAAATGCCAAACTCAAAGCTTCACAACGGCAGTTCACGAACCAATGGGTGACGTCACGGTGACTACGTCCAGTTCTTAAATACAGTCTGTGGCTTAAACACTGTGTGCTTCCTGTATTTAAATGTTTGCATTCAAAGGCGGTGACGGAGGATCAATTCACAGGATGTCTGGCGTCTAATCCTTCTTTACAAACTCACTTTTATTTGCTTCAGACATAATCCCTTTTTTATTCTGGTGAAATAGATTTTTCTTTTTTTAAAGCATAACTGATGATGAACAAAAAAAAAGTAGAACAGATCCTATTAGAGATACTGGGAGATGCTGCTTGTGCTCTGTTTCAAGATGGAAGGGCTGAGATAAAAAAAACGGCTCATTCTTTTATCAGACTCCAGATTTTGTCGTGTCTTGCGGGGCGCGATGCGTCTTTTCATCAGGGCTTTTCTCTTATCCCTCCTCACCCCCCTACATCTCTGCTATCTCTTCCCTCTTCTCTTTCTGAAGCAGAGTCATCAATCTCATGGTCCAGTAGAATCCATCTCATCATGGCTGCTTTTCCACACCTCCTCCCTCTCGATCACTCCCTCCTTCTTTACTTCAGCGAGTGCTTGATCCATTTTTATACGTCTCACTACCTCCCCCCTCCTCTCTGATTTCTTCGTCTCACTCTCCATCCTTCTGGATTTTTATTGTTTTTGTCTACGGGACTCCTCGTTTCAAGTTTCCCACACTCCCTTGCTCTGTCTTGTTGAGCTACCTCCCTTTTTCTCCATGTCATTTCCCTCTCTCTCCTCACAGCTTGCCTCTAACTTATTGACAACTTCCATCGCAATCAGTCTCCCTAAAGCCACTCCACTCCTCCTCCTCCTCTCCGACAAAATCACTAAATCATCATATTCATTCCCTTTCCTTGACCTCGCTCCCCCTCATCTCCCTCTTCCTGTTTGCGAATCAGCTCGTCCTCACCTTACTCAGGAGGGTCTATTGGTTTCATAACCCGACAAAACCGCCGCACGCCGAGGATAACCTCGTTTGGCGATGCACCTCACGGAACCCCGAGACCTAACTTCCCCCCTCAGAGCAAATTGAAAAGTTCGGCTGTATCGTTTCATGCCGTCTTTGAATTACATTAGCGCCTCAGTAGAAGTCATCTCCTGAATATGTTACACAGAATATTATAGTTTTAGATTGCGGTGATACAGCTCTCGCGGTGGTAAATATTAAGTAATGACGGTGTTAATTTGCGGTGAGCAGAAACTAATTTAGTACGGCCAACACAGAGCTCATTGGACCACCTTGCATTATTTTCATTTTAAAGAGGACCTATAATGCTTTTGTGCTTTTCCCCTTTCCTTTAGTGTGATATATAGATTTTTGTGCATGTAAAAGGTCTGCAAAATTATTAAGCCCAAAGTCCACGCCAAAGGGAGTTACTCTACCACACAGAAACACTGCTTCTGAACTTCCTTGTCTGAAGTCCCGCCATTTCTTCCTTAACGTGGTGATGTCACCAAGTAACACATTTGCATAATACCTGCCTAGCGACTACTTTGGCACGCCCTCAAACAAAGCTAGTTAGAGCAGAGCTGGAGCAGAGTCCAAAGAGTTTTGGTTCGGTTGACCAATCACAACAGAGTGGACAATTTGACCAATGAGAGAAGACTAGGCTTTTCGAGAGGTCTGTATCGATTTTTGGGGCCTTAAGACTATGCACATCTAAAATCTGAAAGGATGTATAAACTCACTATCGATGCACCCTATTTTTTCCCTGATAAGGCCATTTGTGAACAAAAAATCTGTTGAAATCGGCAGGACGAGAGCTAGTCATTGCCTGTTGGGCTGCAGTTTACCATGTTAGGATTTGAGCATATTTGTTATGCTAAATGCAGTACCTGTGAGGGTTTCTGGACAATATTTGTCATTGTTTTGTGTTGTTAATTGATTTCCAAAAATAAATATATACATACATTTGCATAATGCAGCATATTTGTCCACTCCCATGTTGACAAGAGTATTAAATACTACAACTGGAGGTCAAGAACTGTAAACATGAAGTTATAGACTAATAGCTAACTCATTCATTGGACAGTTTTTGGTGATGTCATCCTGCATCATCAGCACAACATGGAGCCTCGTGGGGAAATCCAATTCTGGGGACTGACAGCAGGTCATGCTGCACTTTAATACTTCATATGATGTGTTTTTTTCATCTTCTCTGGGTCACAAAGACCACACAGATAAATAACTCTAAAACACATTATTGTGGCTGCAACTGGACCTCATTATATGAATGTAGAAACAGGATCTGACTGTAATATCACAGCTGGAGATGTGGCTACCGTGTGGTTGCTACGATTCACTCGTTTTAATGAATTATGAAGGGTGCATACATGTTACCATGGTTACCAAGTGATTTGCATAAACATGCACAAAAGTCGCTTATGGGGTCACATGTAAGGTCGTTTCACAGCCACCAATCACGTATGGAAGATCCACCACTGTATGGAGCAACATAACTGTTTGAGTGTGTGTATATGACGTCTTTTCGACTGCGTTATGACTGCTCAGAAGACGTGCTGTGACTTTTGTGGCAGATTGTGTAAATTACATGACAGGAAAGAAAAACGACTGTAGATCATAATAATGACTACCTTGCTGCAGTAAAACACGCCAATGGAATAACTCAAAAATAGCACATTTGCAATAAAACAAGGCATTAACGTGTGAAAAAAGAAACATTAAGGTGTAATAATTACAGTTATTATTAACACCCATTCGCGGGGCTTATTGCTAATGATCTTCTAATCTGAGCCGGTTGTCATGACAGCGCAGTGACATGCCATAGGGGGAGAGAGAGAGAGAGGCTGGTAGGAGAAATGCAGTCAGTCCGTCATTAAGTGCTAAAGTGTTTTGAATGTAACCCCCCCCACCCACATCACGCGGGAAGTCAATTTAGCAACCTCATACTGAGCTCTGCTGCAGTCGCTGCTCCATTACGCCTCACACTGATCCCAGACTCCACATGATGATCACCTTTGTGTGGAGGAGGAGACTTAGAATACTTTTGTACTGTGATCAAACATTTATCCACTGAGAGAGGCACGCAACAGTTTTGACGAACGATTAATCATCATTTTTCAAAACCAAACATTCCCAACCTTCACTGCCTCTTAAGGATTTGCTGCTTTTCTGTTGTATGCCACTAAAAACTGAATATCTTCGGGGTTTGGACTTGACAAAAAAAAAAAAGCAATTTGAAGATATCACCTTGGGCTTTTGTGATGGGAAATTGCGCCGGGCATTTTTCATTATTTCTGACGTGTTATTGGCAAAATGATGAATCAGTTAAAATGGTACTTGGGCAAATTGCACTTTCATAAATTTAGAGGGTTTGCAACAGACGTATTATGGAAATAATGGTCAAAATTGATGTGGTCGAGGCCTAAGGTTGGAGTTCAGTAGCAACCTACTAACTCATTAACTGCTAATCCAAATCTAATTATCTAGTAGTTTTCAACTTTTGAAAGAAGCTGAACTCAAATTCAGATCTGTATTTTTTATTGGCTACATTCAAGGTCAATGAATAACCTCAACCATTAGAGGTCAACGTCTAACCTCAAACATTGGAGGTCAATGCCTAACTTTAACCATTTGTGGTCAATGTCTAAACTCAACCATTCAAGGTCAATGCCAAACCTTAACCATTCGAGGTCAATACCTAACCTCAACCATTCAAGGTCAATGCCAAAGCTTAACCAATGGAGGTCAATACCTAACCGTAACCATTTGAGGCCAATGCCTAACCTTAACTATTCAAGGTCAATGCCTAACCTCAACCATTGGAGGTCAATGCCTAACCTCAACCATTGGAGGTCAATGCTTAACCATAACCATTGGAGGTCAATGCCTAACCTTAACTATTCAAGGCCAATGTCTACACTTACCCATTTCAGGCCGATGCCTAACCTTAACCTTTCGAGGTAAATGCCCAACCTTAACCATTGGAAGTCAATGCCTAACCTCAATCATCCAAGGTCAGCCCAAGCCGAGATAACACTGATGACATCGCTATGACATCATCAGAATTATTGTCTCAGTCTTCTGATAATCTGGCACTGTTTTGACAGGCTGAGTAGTACGCCACATAACAAGTAAATTATTCATTATAATCTGATCAATTGTTTCAAGACCTGGCGTTCATAAGAGCACCTTGTTATCATCGTACATTAAAGAAATCAATGACATATTTTACTATACTATACATTATTATTCCTGCTTGGGGGGTTCACAGGAACTCTGCTCTGTTGTCTTTACAATCAAGTGACCTCTACGAGCTGAAGCACAAAGCTGGAAGGCTAGAGATGTGGGAGTTTCAGTCTCGTTTAATACACCAGATAATTGATTGCAGTCATTAGTGCAGCGTAAAGTGACCTTGCTCGGGGGGGATGACTGTGTATGTGAGTCGGTGAGGGAGGGAGTTAGAGGAAAACAAAGCAAGGTGGTTTAATGGACTGTAATGTCTGCTGTCTGCTGTTGCGTGTGCGTGAGAGGTGAGCGTGGAGGGCGGACACATTTGAAGGTAAATAAATCATATTCCGATCTCAGGGTTGACGTCTTACATTCACGCTGCCTGCTTCAATAGCACGGACTTAATGAATGGCGAGGGAAAACAGGAAGCAGCCTCCATCATATGCGGTTTTCATGACTGCTGATTTAAGCAAAGCTGTCAATGCGTTTTTGTGTGGAGATTCTTTACATTGCTGCATTATGATGTGGTAATAGTACCTGAAAGTGAGGCGTTACCTGTAAATACAATTCAATAAATACAACAAACAGGACAATGGAAACTAAAAATAATTGCTTTTTATGTCTGAGGGAGGAAAAAACGCCACTCAGGAACAAATTATATTTATCAAACACACTTTCCACTTTGACTCTAGGGTATGTGACATTGTCTTAGAGTGCCTGCATATGCTTTATGATTACTGAACAAACAGCAGCTTCCTTGGAGGGAAAGACTCAAACACTTTCCCCTCAAACACTGAAACAAAACAGACTCCAAGGCCAGTGAAAGCTGCATATGAATATAGTGATACTGGAGGCGTGGAAGGATGTGAATAATTTACAATTTCAACTACATTTGAGGATTGAACAGCTTTTTTCCCCAAAACCAACCGGCGGGTTTGAAAAGAATGTTTCCTTGGAAAAAAAAGGGCCAAAAATACACCATTTATCATAGCCAGAAGAAAAACAGACATTAACATGAACTTTCTGACTGTCCTTGAACACATCATGTGTGACGAACGCTTTCGTTAGGAAAAGCAACCAAATCGGATCTTGAAGGTGCTCAATACATATTTTACCAAAATGGCCTGTTTTGAACAGTAAAACATTATAAACATTATACGCGTTTTCAGTTCAAAATGGCGACAGCAGCTGTTGTTAAAAAACACCAGAGTTTTTTCTCTTTGCGGCTATGTCAACAAAGCAAGGAGAAGCTCGGATGACAACACACACAGAGGGAGAGACTTCATTCTCTGCTCAGGTAGACATTACTCCACTATATCTTTACATAGACAACAGTTATAATAATGATCTCAATTCTGTATGGAGGACCTTTAAAATAGTGATATTTCATCAAAATGACTTTATTCGACATGTCTTTTTTAAAATTTCGCCAAAAATAAACTGTTCGCAATAACCAGATCGCCATGATTGTGCTGTTTCCATTGAGTCACTCTAGAGATGGACTTATGTTTAGTGGCCAAAGTGAGTAAAATAAAACTAGGGAAAAAAAAAAAAAAAAGGTTTAGAGAGTAAAAATATACAATCTAGAAATTTAAACCGATCAAACACACAAAAAACGCTTGAGCGGACCTTTCTTGCCGATGCCCACATACGCCGTCCACATCCCATAACTCAGCACCTTATCTCAAGCTCCTGCTGCTGAATGTGTGATAAGCTCAACAGGAGGTTTATAATTGTCAGCCGCAAAATAAAAAAAAAACGGTCTTCTGTCCGACGTTTGATCCTCTTTCCCTCCAATCTTCTGCCAAGTCTAAAACCCATTATGTCGGCCTCTAAACATTCAAAAGAGGAATTAATGCGGAGGAATTTAACAGCAATGGCCAAATTGGTTTGCATCCCACCTAATATGAGAGAAGCACAATTAAAATGTCAGGGCTGGTAGGCTCCCAGCGTGGCACCAGCTACGCTTTTGTTTCCTGGATAATAAAAGACTGGTTGATTGTTGTGGAGCGGCACAGCCATCCGTGTAGTCGGTATTACAGGCCGCAGACTGGACACTCCGGGCTTAGTGCAAAGCCTCGGAATGCAAAGCAGCTTAGGAGTGACAGAGGAAATGGGATATCAATAGCGGCCAACAGATTTGGCGGCCGTACAGAAGCCTGATGCTCCATCCCCACTCCAGTGCTGACTTGAGCCCGAACTGTGCTGGGGCATGTCGGTCTTTGGCCAAGTGCTCAAAACTCTCAGCGTTTGTTTAAACTGATGCTTCCCTCAAAGGACATTACGATTGCTGAAAGTTAAAACTTGTTTAACCCCTAGATACCAGCGGGATCGCGGACGCTACTGATCGTCTTTAAGAGGCTGTAGCAGGTTCAGTTTTAGAGTAGATAGAAAGAAAACCCAACAAATCCATTGGTACCAACCATGTCATTGTAAATAACGCTAAGAATTCAGGCAAAATTTTGGTGAGGAAAAACTGTCATGGCCATTCTCAAAGGGGTCTCTTGACCTCTGATCTCAAGATAAGTGAATGAAAATGGGTTCTATGGGTACCCACGAGTCTCCCCTTTACAGATATGCCCACTTTATGATCATCACAAGCAGTTTGGGGCATGTAGTTCTTTGAATGCAGTAGAAATGTGTTATTTTCACCTATTCTAAAAAGGTGTATTTGAATATTTCTGCATACTGGGGTCCTTAAACAGTCTTAAATTACATAAATTGGGTATCACTGTAAAGCTGAGACTTTTGTGGATCCAATGAGCCCAACTGTTCTCATGTGTGATGATGTTAGTCCCCATAGGAGCCATTTCATTGTAGTGAGACCATTTTCAGAAACTTGACCTCACTGTATAAAATGACCTGTGGTGACCTCTAGGATAATCACAGCCACATGAAACTTTACAGCCACAAACTAGAGACCTAGAGCATTCAGAGGATGGATGGCTTTTCTATGTAGATTGACAATATGGGGGTTTCTGAGCAGTTTTCCAGAACAGAAGTGCTCGCCATCCAATGGCTGAAAAATGCAGAAATCTCCAAATGTCAAAAGTTTTTGACACCAAATCGCAACATGGCTTTTTCTATGGTGTTCCTCAAGGTCTTGGTGTCTTAATGTGGTATTTCAGAGGGAGTATTGATCATTTTTATCAATTCTCCAGTGGTAAAAAATGATAAATTTAGCACCAAATCTGTGCAACAAATGGTATCAACCCAAAAATTAGTATAGAGCATGGGGATGACCATCATACACTTCTATCATAATGTTCTAAACCCTTATACATATTTCTGATTTATGACTAGAAGAACTTGACAGCTGCATCTCAAATTAATCTTCAGGTTCCCAGCTTTCAGATGATGTACACCACTTCTATGTGACATCTACTGTTGACCTGCTATCTCTCTCTGAAGACCCCCTGTACCCCCCTAAAAAAAACAGAAATTAGTCTATTATGGGTCTCAGAAGACAGTTGAGAACTTATACTTAATTTGTGGTGAGCTGCAACTCCCACCCATGTGGTGCGTCACGCAGGTTAAAACAAGCTGAGATGTGCAAAGGCTACCCTGCTGGTGGATGAGTAAGCAGGAAAAAGACGGTGGGTTTTGGTGCACAAACACAGCTGCGTTTCATAATTACACAAGAAAAAATGAGCATGGTTTGTTTTGCGGTGTCGTTGACCTCAATGAGAATCGGCACTGGGCGTTGCTGAGGAAGGCGGGGGGGGGGTTCGGAGAGGCGAACAGCTTCAGCTCCCCACACCGGCCAGACGTGTGCTCTGAATGCTAAGCTCCCTCATAAATTGGAAATGACAACTTGATTCATGCAGGTAATACATTTCACTGTCCGACTGGGTGACATTGCCGTTATACAATATTCCAGCTCGGTGCTGCATCGGGGGTAAGTGGGGGCGATGCTCCCGGAAGACGCTGGAGTTATGGTAATGCCACCGAGGCATACTCAGCACCCAAAATTAAACATTATGTGATAACAGCTGGTGGGGACGAACGCTACACCAACAAGAAAACAGGGCGTTCGTGGAGGGAAAGGGGAAAAAGCTGAGGTAATAACCTCCATAGATCTGGCTGTAAAAGTCAGAGCTTTATGGTATTGATGAAATGTATCAGCTGTAGTCACTAGAGAGCGCAGCCGCCTGGGGCGAGGCAGCGTTCACTTCTTTAAACTTTTACATTATCCAGGGCAGCGTTTTGCTGAGCACGCACTCCCAGCAGTGGCCTGCCTCCCATTCGTACACTCACACCTGCTTGGTTGCTCAGTGCAAGCAGCGTTTTACACTGTCAGGCGCTCACATCTGCAGTGGAGCGATTCAGTCAGTAGTGAGACAAAAAAAAAAGAGAAAGGTGACAAAATTGTGGGACGAATTTTTATGTAACATGTGCTCCCTGCAGATGTCCGTAAAAGTGAGTTTCTTCACAAAGAATAACACAAAAGCACCACTTTAAATCTGATGTTTACCAGAGATGTGCTCATAAGTTTATTGGAAATAAGTCATTCAGCATGAAAAAAGCACATGCTGCCGTTAAGACAGATTTTTCAAAACATTAACTACCATATTTATGCAGATGATACTCAGATCTACATTTGTCTTTTACTGGATTGCTATTGTCCCATTGACAAACTTTGTCAGTCCGTTGTGTAAAGGCCTTAAGAGGACTCTGCCCATGTCCAAATCTAAGCTTATAACCACTTGTTCACTCCGTAATTTTGTTTGTCCCTGCTTTGGCTTCATCATTTATTGATCTCATTTGATTGTTTTTGTTCTTTTCTTGTTTTGCGTATTCTATGCAATTTGAACTGCCATTGTGTATGAAATGTGCTATATAAATAATCCAGGTTCAATGCACTGCAAACAACTGAACCCTAATGAATGTGTTATTTCCCTACATTCAAAGCGGTCTGGCGGTCTGACAGTGTAATAAATCCTACAAAACGTTCCGTCCAAAGTCATCACAAGGGTCTAACGATCAAATGTAACAGACCATTTGTTTTCATGCACACGCGTGGGTGTCGATTCAACTGACAGGGCCTCAAACAGACATCCTGGCTGCTTTGATAAGTTATGACAACCACCATTAAATGGTTTGAGAGAAAACAGCAAAGCAAGAAAAATCATTTGAAACGGGCGTCTCCTCTAGGGGCTGCTGTTCATAGGAGGTCATTTTCCACATGTAGTGAAGCATATCCATCAGCCCCACTGGACTACAGCAAAACAAATCAACTAGAACCAACATAAAAATAGTATTAGTAGGGTAATGAAGTTCAGAGCTGAATAAGCAGCATCAAAAAAATTCACTTCTAAAACTCAAGTCTTGCTTTCTTCACTCGACAGAATCAGAATCTCATTTATGTTAATAAGTTAAATCTATCTATGTTATCTAGGGATGTCAAGAGAACAGACTTCTGTACCACATCCACGCACTCATTTTTATACAGTACCATAGGTACCGTCAGAGCTCGAGGCTGATGGCGTATATTATTATTATCGTCCTGCGAATAGGAAATTTCTCTGATAATACCACATTGTTAACAACAAATGTTGAAATTCGTAGAAGGAGAGCTAGTTAACATTAGCTGTTAACGTTCAAATTAATATATTTGCTTCATTTGAATCTATGTGGAGGTAGAAGCAAGTTACCGCTTTTATTGTTGTAGTCTGAGTAACGTGACGTCATATCCGTCCCGTATCCGTCAACCAAAACAAACCACAGTGAGCCGAAACAACAAAGCAGAAAACAGCGGCGGGTCTGCGTGGATACAACCTGCACCCTCACATTTTAAATCCAACTTGGTAAACACTACACATCAAGTAAAGTATGGAAACACTTTGGGTGACTGATATATTTGACTTCAGGACATCTCTGACTACATACATGCCGAAAATCAAACATTTTTACTGTATCAATTTAGATATTTTCCAAAGTAAAAGTCCCTAGAAGTGTATGATTCAACTTTTTCCCATGGTCTAGCGTTAAAAAAGTTAACAATAAACACAATAAATCGTAATATATTGCAATACATATCGAATGGGCACCCAAGTATGGTGATAGTATCGAATCGGGAAACAGGTGTGTCGTCCCAGCCCTACTACATAATGGAGCTAACAGCTGTATGGGTGTTACATTATGATGCGTTCAAGCTCTATTTAGTAAAAATTAGCACCGTGCAAAGGTAACTTTTAACATTATCATGATGTTTTCAAACGCAATCTTGTAAAATTTAGTTTTTGGCGAGATCTTGAAGTGGTTCATCAGGAATTAATAATAAATTCACACAAAAAAAAACAGTATGCAAATGTTAATGTGTGTATGTTGAAGTACGTGCAATTTATTGTCTTGTTTTTGTTTTTTTAACCATGGCATTGAATTGGGTATCTAAAATCATGGAATTTCACTGGTATTGTGGCATCCCTTATGTTAGCTTCTTTATCTTAATCCTTCCTTATGATTTATGATGATAAATCAATCCTACAATCCTTCCTTGGAAAGGTTTTGTATTCTTGTGTCTCTTGGAGTCTCAACACATGCAGAGGTACCTTTGTGTTAAGACGGAAAAACAAAGCGAGAAGGCGATCGATACAGCAAGCAGCCTGCAGTGGAAGTGTAGACACATCGAGTAGCACCAACCTCTCCAACCCTCCTCTGGAGTCGACTGTTTTCATTTAAACACTTGCCCACCTCTTTCCCCCCTTCTCTTCTTCCTGTGCTCTCTCCCCTTCACTCCAACGCTGACCTTAAACCTGCGGAAGTGTCTACAAGCACCTTCAACACTAAAGCAGCAGGAGCAGCAGCAGCAGCAGCGATAAGTCTCTGATGGGCTTGTAAATTCTCCGCTATTGATCCGGCTCTGGAGAGTCTCGGGGTGTTTCTCAGTAATTTTTATTTTCCCTTTTGTTACGTCCATCAGCAAAGCGATGAATCAGACGTACGTAATACTGTGTGAATATAATATCCTGAGGACTTCCATCAAAAGCACCGAATCTAAAACAAACACAGTAAAGTGAATAACAGACTGTTAGAAGGATAGATAGGCGGTTTGAAATATTCCAAATCCACTCCAACATTACCATTTGGAGTGATCACCTTTCTCCCATCATGCTCCTCTGCCCATATGGCAGCAGTTTCTATGGGGACGAAAATGCCCCGATCTCCCAGACACTAAGCGATGTGAATAGCATGCGATATCCACATGAAGTGTTTCACTCCAAAAAATGAAGCAACCACCAATCGAAAAAAGTGGCACTTCAGTTCTTGATGGATAGGACGGGAATTGAGATAAGTGATGTTCCATTCTGAACACAAATGGCTGTTTTCAGCACTTAGTTGATTAAATTAGACCTCTTTCGAGTACACCGTCCTCTCTTTGAGGATAATGAATAGTGATTTGAGGCATCGTTTCTCAAAAAATGAGCCGGAATTGTAGAGTAGTGTTGCTTTAAGGATTTGTTCCATAATAACCTTTCAGCGTATTGTAATTCAAGTGCTCGGAGAGAAAACTAGACTTCTGTACCTCCTCTTGGCTCTGTTTTCAGGTTTTAAACAAAATCTAGCCCGTGACGGGAGACTTTGGCCAATCACAGGTCATTTCAGAGAGAGCGTTCCTATTGGCTGTTCATTCAACGGAGAAAGCTGTCAATCACTCGCAAACTCCGATCAAACAGTCAAATACGAATCAATATTCTGTTACTCTAAAGCCTATTTCTCTTCTCAAATGTTTTCAGAAACATCTTGTAGTGTACTGTTTAGCTGTAAAAAGTTTGTTCCGGTTGGTGGGCGGTGCTTGGTATTTCCTCATCTGATCTCAACATGGCGGCTGAGTCACAAACTTGCTCATTTTACAGCTAAAAAGTGTTTACACTCACAAAAAAAATAATACGCTGATGGGTCCAGCAGTATGTGAGGTTAGCCACGGACAGACAGACATACGCAAGACGAATACATAATCTCCCGGCGGAGATAAAAATCTCATCTGTAGCGGAGTCCGAACTGAAGCAGTTGTTGATCACTTGTGGCCCCTACCGGCCGGTTAAAAGTAGTGACGAGTCAATGACGGTATAAAACAGTCGATAAAATATGTTGTCAATAAAATATGTTTTCAAAAAAGAGTGAATCACTGCAACCACGAGAGGTCCTTGAGCATACAGTCATAAATGAGCACAAAAAATATTAAAATGATAAGTCCAGCAGTATGTGAGATTAGCCTTGGACAGACAGACAGACACAGAGATGCACACACATGACCGGGCACATAATCTCCTGGCAAAAATAAAATCGCATCTCCCCTTAGAGGTATGTAGCCACTCAGAATTTTTCTATGGACAGATTTCCTTACAACGTAGAACTAGTAAAATGCATATGAAAGTCTATATGCACATACATGCAGCACAAATCTCCCATGAATCCATGTGACGCTCCCTGACAACACAGCACCATGTTCTCAGCCATAGAGGTGTGGCTCTGCAACATTAAAAGGCCACATGCTCACCACCACAGTCCTGGTGTTGGGTACGGACCTACTCAGTGGGAATCCTCCCAAGTCGAGCTCTAACACAAGGCTGCTAATGAAGTCATGGACGTCTGAACAGACACTTCCACACACACACATTATTCACAATAACTAATTTACCTAGGAAAACACCTGGAGGGAGACGCCGGAGATGGAGGATTAGCGCTAGTCCAAACATATGTGCAGAGCCGCTGCCCAGTGGCAGTATTCCCCTGCCGAGCTTCACCCTGCTGCAGAGCCCCAGCCTCTATCAGAGGCCGAGGAGTTATCAGGAACACCATCTCAGCGCTGGCAGACGGCACGGCCGTGGAACACATCCCATTATATAGCAGGGCGCAGACAACTGCACCTGTCTAGATAACAGGAGCAACTCCAGGCAATAGTGATGCTGGAGGGGGGAGGAGATGCACACGATGCAGAGACAACGCAGAGACACGCTCTTAGGTTTTTATGTAACATGTGCTCCCTGCAGATGTCCTCCACTGTCCATGTCAAAAAAAAAAAAATCGTAATTTTTTAGGCCACACACCTGCTCTGCGTCCTCGCTGGGAGCTGACAGAGCTCCTGTTAGCTGCTCTGTTGAACCTGAGAGCTGAGCGGATGCCAGATGAAGGGTCCTGTGGTAATTACCTTGTCTCCTCGTCTGTCCACCACACACACACACACACACACACACACACACACACACACACACACACACACACACACACACGCACCTGCACGCACACACACATCCCTGCCACTGCTGATGGCAGCACAGGCCGAGGACATGCAGCTTCAGCACTCTTTCTGGTAAATAACACTCTACTAAGGGGCACTGGGAACACACACACACACACACACACACACACACACACACACACACACTGCTAGAATGCAGCGTCTCCAGAGCTGAAGTCGGCATTGTCTTCTACATTTGGACATTTACTTATAAGAGTGCGCATAAAAATGTGTTTAGGTAGGGAAAAGTGAATCTGTCCCATACAGGTTAGCAACACTAAAAGAACTGAAATATGTATTTAATACTGAATTATATACTCTTATAGTGTCAACGAGTCAACGTTTTTAATGGCAGCCTAATTCACGTT
Organism: Sebastiscus tertius; assembly: GCA_916701665.1. NCBI lineage: Eukaryota > Metazoa > Chordata > Actinopteri > Perciformes > Sebastidae > Sebastiscus > Sebastiscus tertius. The sequence goes on from CAKAOH010003711.1 coordinate 28,913, forward strand.
GACAACCTGCAGCTACAAGCTGAAAATGAGGCGTTAATGATCTGACACATTGAAGCAAAACCTGAACTTACTTTCACACTTTTTTTTCAGCTTCTCCTGATTCAGAATTATTAAGTTGACATGCTTAAAATATTGATATTATATTCATAAAAGTTTAAATTGGACTCTCCTCACATTGATGTGACGCAATCAGCAAGATCACAATCTCGGAACCCATCGTCTGACGACGGATAAAGGCCATGACACACCGGCAGTGTTGTGCACGTCAATACATTTTTTTGAACTGTTTTTGGCACTTTCACACAGAATGCAAATATTGCACGGCAAAAAGCTCTCTGCTAATAAACTGAGGAGAGATTCATTGGCATACAAGTCAACGAATCTTTGCCAATCAGGAACTTTTTTCAATATGGAACCCAAACTATAATTGCTATAATCGGTTTTACATATGCGACGCTTTTTATGATATTATATGAATAGTTCAATTCTTCATGCGTTCCCCTACAAATGTCCAACAACACGAGCAATCAGTGCGCCTGCAGGTTTAGAAAAAGATCAAGGTTTGGGTTAAAATAAGGATGTTTGAACTAATTGCTTAAGTTTAGGAAACAAAACTACTTTTCACGCGGGACAGAAACAGCGGTCTCCTGGGTGAAAGTCCTGTCCTCTTTTTTGCCGTGTGCCTCACTGTGTCTTTCTTTTATGTGGAAGGCAACATCAGGCTTGACTTAAACATCGCTTTCCTAACTTTGCAAAACAAAATGTAACAAATAAATACATAGATATAAATCAACTGAATTGTTATTTATTAAAATAATAAAACATACACCAGCAACTTGGCAAAAAAAATCGGAAAAATTAACAAGAATTACAATTAAACCTTTTTTAATGCATCAACAAATTGGTCAAAATTCAAACAGGAAGCAAAATTCCAGTATATAATGTAGATAATATAGACGTATAGAATTGAATTGAATAGATCGGCCTCATTGTCATCATGGTTTAGTCTTTAAATATATTTTAGGTAAACATGTGTGAGGATCTAAATTAGATTTGGCAGACTGGTTGTAGTTGAAAGGTGGATAATGAGATTCTTTTCTTTTTAAATGAAAAGCCTCTTCTGCTGCTCTAATCTCATTCATGTTCCTGATAAATCCATGAGAATGTACTGTTCACAAATCCTTGGCAACCAATTTCAATAACAATACAGTGAGACCGGCTGGTGTTAAACACAAGGTATTTACATTCAAATCGGAACAAATGGCATAAATGAGAGCTCAGATTCATATCTCCTACTACTAAATATAAATAATCCAGACAAATGGCGGCCAGTGGGTGTCAAGGGAGGTAGATGAATATTAATGGACACGCGCTCCTCTCGCATGCACGAGCTTCACTATCCTGCAGAAATCACAGCAGGCCATTTGGCCGCTCTGATGATGTGTGTGGACGGCGTGATAACCCGCGGCTCGGCTGCCCACAGCTGCCTCGGGCCCTCCGAGGTGAGGCCGCTATCTCCGGCCAGCGTGAGGTCCGGTCAGAGGCCGCGCTGCTCGCCGCGCCCTCGGTAAATAAATGATTCCACCTGTCGGCCCCGCTAAGCTTCAGCTCCAACAGAGGTGAGACGCGGGAGAAAAGAGTCAATTTCCCTGTTTACGTGCCTTTACACGTGTGTGGGAGAAAGAGAGGATACTTTCAGCTTCGACCTAAACCCTGACAGAAACACACACTCTAGTTTTCATTGTTCTGTCAGCCTGTCAGACACAGTTTGGCTTCAAACACACACACACTATCAGTACACACACACACACAGAGCAGACGGCAATTCTCTGAACCTTCAACCTCTGGCGCACACATCAGTATTGGCTGGAGGTGTATTCAGAGAAGCAGTATTAACCTTAAACTGTGTTTTTGTTTGTGCCGGAGCAGCCCTGGGGAAACACTGTGAGATCACAGGGAGTGTGTATAGTATGCATGTGTATAAGTGTGTGTTTTAGAGGTGAGCCGAGGAGGGAGGAGGGGAAATACTAGAGCGTGGGCGACACACTGAGCACCCCAGGAAGAGCGCTAAGTTTTAAAGTAGAGCTGGACGATATGGAGAAAAGCAAATATTGCAATATTTTTCACCAAATACCAAGACAATATTATATATCAATAATAAAGAACAATTAAATACAATTAAATACATTTCATCTATGTAGTTATTAACGTTAGCTAAGTAATGTTAACTTAGTGGACGTTATTTGTTTCACCATGTTAGGCTAACTATAGGCAGCTAAGATCTGCTCAGGTTCTTTCCGAACATCTAGACATCGCTGCCAAAAGAAACGTTACATAGAAAGTAAAGGTAAAAGTAGAAAATTGTACACTTCTTAGGACAGCTTGCATTCAAACGCATACGTATTGAAGGGAGTAATGGCGACTTGTTTACTTCCGGAACTTACGCAGATTTGTATACATCCATGCAACACATTGGCAAAGCATGTACTGTATGTTTATCTATGTTTATTTCTGTTTTACAATATGTATGAGTGATTGTAATACTAGCCGTTTTTTCCATTCAATTGTCAAGCGAATTTTTGGCGAACTTTTCAAAATGTCGCAAAAATAGAAATGCGAATTAGACGCGTTTCCATCAACTGGTTTGGAGCGAATAAACTCGGCTACAGTGTAATCCGCCAGTAAACAGAGTAGAAGAAGAAGTAGAGGTTGCCAACCGGAAGCAAAACCATTAAATATTCTTTCATGTCCGCTAGTATCGGCCATGTTCCCTGTTCTTCGGAGACAAAGATTAGCATTAGCATAGTATAGGAATATCCGAGAAGATGCCGACAGCGGAAACAGACGATTGGTCATGTGAGTTAAATGTCTGCTACGTCGTTTTCGTAACCCATTTAGTGCATCAACTCTGTTTCGATAAAGGCAAAAACCACCTCAAGCAAACATAAAACGTTTTTTTGCGCAATCAAGGTAGTTTTATTGAATTTTGCCGTTTCCAACCAGCTCTTCTAATGCGAAACACTGCTACTGTGACAGCGTTACCATGGCGACTGCATCACAGGGAGGGCTAGTGGACGTAAAGCTCAAATCATATGTGCATCTTTAAAAGAAGGGAAATGATATGCATCTCCTCCAGCAGATTCTTTTAGGCTAATGAATATTTAAATTCTTCCGCAGAGGACTGGACAAGGTTAACTGGTGTGGATCCTGGCTGACTGTACCTCCAGCTCAATGTCTGGATCTCTGAATGCTACTTTAATGAGAGCTTTTCAAACATTTTCCACCTCCAGGCCCGGCTTTGACAGAGGAGCCGTTGTTGCAAAGAGGATGGGAAAAAAAGATAAAGAGAGAGAGGGAGAAAAGGGAATACATAAAAACATTAGAGATGAAGGAAAGATGTGGGACGGTGTAATGGGGCAACCCTAAACCTCGTAAGTACAATTTTTACTGTCCCATAGCACAGAATGACCATAATATGTCTGCACGGTTTAATAGGGTTGTTGATCAATACCGGCGACTCAACGATTACTTTGCCAAGTGCTGAGGCTTCAAGTTTCAGACCTTATAAATAAAACACCCATTAGAGGACTTAATACGCCCTTAAAGTATTTCTCGAATTAAGATTAAGGAGACATTCAGTGAAGAAGTTTAAAGTAAGGCTTTGTGGAAGTGAGTCTAGTCAGCGTCCTCACAGGCATGCTAAGGGACTGTATGCAAATTATTTGAGCGTGGAGGGCGGTTGAGTTTTACATTTCATGAAGATTTTTTGTTGGACCCTCAACTCAAAATCAGGGTTTTCCACTAGTGCATCAGTTGTGTTCGTAACGTTAGCAAGTGCGCGGTCTCGAGAGAGATAGATGCTGTGTCTCAATTAGCATACTTCCGTACTTACACTTACTATTTTGAGTGCATAAGCCATGCATACTGAGAAGTATTGTAAAAATGCAGTGCACTCCAAGTACCTAGACTCGAAACGGTCAAAACGTTGGAACGCTGGACACTTCTCAATGGTCACCATCTTTGCTAAGTAGCGGAAGGGGAGGGGCCACCAACCTATTTCAAACTTGTGAAAATGGCGGGTGAGGAAGCTGCAGCGGTTGACACTAAACTATACAAACTGAATGTGTTTTTTTTTTTTCACAAAGTACCACTATACTGTAGTCGGATAGAAGCCATTCTTGGGTTAATTTAGCCATCTGGGTGTTTTGAGACAACATTTCCCTTTCAAAATTCACGCACTATGCAAGTAAGTCCATAGTGTACATAGTATGCACAGTGTACTACATGGAAGGGTATTAACAGAAGTATCCGAATTGAGACATAGCATGAGACTATGAAGTTAGCAGTAACGTTATAGCTGTGAACATAGCAGTCCAGTGTGTGTACGGTTTAGCTAGCTATTTGTCAGCGAATAAATGCTACAACTCCTCAAGACCCGGTGCAGTTAGCCCCAAAGTTAGCGTCAATTTTGGCCCAGGCCCACATAAGGTGGGCTGACCTTTAGGGTGGAGGAGGTATTCTCATTTTAGTGGCAAGTGGTGGTGGTTTTTGAAAGGCTAAATCACCAACAAATATGGAATAAAGCGATTAATTTAATAGTTGACATCTAATTGATTAATCATTGCCCCTCTAGCGTGCATATCTGATCATATGAGCTTTCCAAACTGTCAAAATTCACCCTTAGTAGAACAATTGAATTTGTTTTAATAAATTCAATAAATCCCACAAGGGATGAATAAAATAATATCTGGGATGAGAAAAAGACGATATTTACACAATCCTCCCTTTGGCAAAAAGAAATAATATTACAGTGCCTAACAGAAAAGTGTGCGTGTGTGTGTCTTGATGTCGGAGTGTGTCAGTGGTGACAGGAAGTGATCCAGTAGCGGTCTCACTGCTTATGACAGGCTGTCGGACGCGAGATCCATCTGTGTGATTAGCCGCTGGACCAGATGACTCGCCTCTGGGACGGATCGATGTGAGCTGAGATGACGCCCGCCCGTCAAAGATGACTGTGTGCGTGTGTGAAGTACAAAAGTGTGTGTAGGGACGGGGTTGCAATAAACCATAGTTCTATTCTACCCTTCCTAAAACGTCTTCTCCAATACATCAGGCAAAAAAAAGATAAGGAAATGATACAGAGAAAAATATAGTTTTTCACTTAATTAGATATAATTATGATGTACTAAACTCATAGCACGTTAAACAAGAAATTAACAAAAGTATCTTTGATTCACAGAGCCTTCAGTACAGACACAGAAACCGACGCCACAAGCCTTCACGCCTACTCAGTGTGCTTGTTTTTCTTCCCCTGACACCCTCCTCTCATCTTCCATCCTGTCCTTGACCAACAACTAAATGGCCTCCATCCTAGCATGATCCTCCAGCACCTCGTAGGAGTCACTTGGGTTTAAAAAAAGCCCAGTTGATGGGGCTTGACTGGAGGGCCGCAGTGACAGATGAAACCGAAGCTACTTCGCGCGGCATCTCTGATTAGATCGTCTGTCTTTTTGTTGGCCGTCCGACGCGGTTAATGTCTAATCATTTTGTGATCAATAGAGGAGCGCGGCCTGCCCTGTTGGAAAGATGACCTGACCAGAGATCTCAGAGTGAGATAGTCCACGACTCATTTCTCACTTTCTTTATCTGATGGGAGGCATTCCTCACAGCGGCCGGCTCTCTGCAGGAACTCTGAGCCTCTGAGGAGAAACGCCAACACCTCTTTGACCTAGACGTTGTCTCAATGACTCAGACTCAAGCCAACCAGGAATAAAGGCTGGGCGATATGGCTTAGAAATAATATCCCAATGTTTACGCTATGCAGCAATATATATCTCAATATTTTCATATTTTCTTTTACTGTTTGATTTAACCCATTGATGCGTATGGTCACACCAGTGTGATCATTCTATTATTCTCTAAATTAATCTAAATTTAGAGGGAATATATCGAGCATTTATGACATTTTAGAGAGCTTTTATTTTGAAATTCTAGTTCAGGATGTCCTGTTATTGTCTGAGTGACACTCTGAGGTGGCGTGCTATTATTTTGAAGTCAGATAGGTCTGTGTAAATGTATTTTTTATTCTTAACATTGGACATTTTTTCTCTTAAATACAGTTTGCGGGCAATAGTTTTTAAAACAATAATTATTTTATTTATTATTTAATATGTATTAATTTTGTTTATTATTGATAATTATTAATTTATTAATGACTGTCTGACTTATTGAATGAAGGTGAAATTGCCGAAATTTAGCGCAAGTTTGGTTTTCTAGTTTCATTGATACTAGATGAAACTGAGCTCACTACAACCTAAAAATCGCAAGTTACGTTAATGTGTTCAAGAAATTAGTGTTAACTTATTATTATCACGTTAGCTTTGACAGTCCTTGTTTTAATGTTTCAACTAAGACAGATATAAGCACAATAACAAGTCGTGAGCATTGACCATGTCACTCTGATCACTGGGAGCCTCACTGAGTGTAGCCTCATTGAATTGTATAGGAAATAATCCGTTTTCTAGTGTATGTAAGACCACAAAAAGAGGATCCTGTCTTGCTGTTACGTCACCAAAAACATGAGCAAGTCTGATCCACAGTATTCCTACAAAGACAGAAAATGATCATTCTTTTGGTATAACTTGTTTATAAAATGTCTTTTGTGCTCCTCTGCTGTAAGTGTACATCTCAACTGTTTGTCAGAAGCTCATAATAATACAGCTATGTGGAAAATGAATCATTCTTCCAGTATTTTTCTCTGGGTGGAACCAAAACAGCCAGTCTAACAAAGAAAAACCTCTCTAGAGCCCAAGGCCATTTGATTGAGGCTTCTTTCAAACCATTATTTCCCAGAATCCTCAGGTCCTATATCTTTGTGTGTGTCAGGTCAGTGTATTTCTCTGTGCACCTTTATCCTGTTCTGATAAACCAAGTGAAGATGAGGAAGGCAGGAGTCACACAAAGAGAGAGGACGGAGACTTTTTTTCCTTTCCTCACTGCACTGACAATCACACATCCATTTAAATGAAACACTTTTCTAAACATCACAATAAGTGAGTGAACAGTTGCCCTGACAACAAACTGCACCCACTCGCCACTGTGAAAAAGACAAGTTTAGTTTGTACTCTGTTCAAGTTTCAATTAAGTTGGAATTGGATGTGTTTCGACCTTGTCACTCATTCCTGAGTGTAGCTCAGGTCAGGAGGCGGGGAAGGATTGTTTGCAGCGCCAGAGATCCTAAAAACTCTTAAACATAGTTATTCACTGACCCCCTTCTCTTGCCGCAAATTCATTTTTCCGTCTGTGCCCTTGAAAGGAGGATGTCTGAGAGCTGTCAGGATCAGAACTTCTTGGTTGCGTAAGAGCAGCCACGCTGAGGCGGCGTGGATGTTGAACTTGGCGGGTTCGGCCTCAATGAGGCACTTTATCCGATTGATTTTTCTGCTCCATTTGTGATGGAATAAATACTCGGCTAGGGTTTGTTTCCAACTGATAAAACTGAGTTTGGGACTGACAAAATGTACAAACTTTACAAAAATATATATGAATAAAGTAAAGGCACTGGCATGAAATCAACGAGTAAAAAGGTGGACTCCCATTAAGGCTGGGTATCGTTTAAAAAATTACAATGCCAAAACCAATAACAGTACCCTTAAAGTGATACCAATACCAATAGAGTACTTCATTTGATGCTCATCATGTGAATGGAAGCTGTGTGTGTCCCACTGGTTAGCTAATTGCTGCTGCACACCACAGCGCTCATACAGCGGTTCCTGCTGACAACGCCAACCCCGACCCACAATGGCGGGACCACGTTGTCACAGAAGCGTAGCGCCCACTAGGGGTGGGAATCACCAGAGGCCCCACGATACGATATTATCGCGATACAGGCTTATTGCAATTCTAAACATTTTACGATATTCTGAGTATTGCAATAAGATATATTGCGATTTATTACCTGTTTTCAATGTAGTTTGTCAACATCAGTTTTATCTAATAAGATACAGTTTTCACTCTGTTCATCTCAGAGTTTTCATTCACATATCTTGAGGTCAGAGATCAAGGGACCCCCTTTGAAAATGACCGACAGTTTGGTGCGTTATTTAGCATTCTCCCCAATAAGCTAACATGACATGGTTGGTACTTATCGATTCCTTAGGTTTTCTAGTTTCATAACGAAAAAAGGTCAATTTTTCTATCTTTTTGGGCTTGACTGATATTAAAGGAATACTTCACCCCAAAAATGACAATTTGTAAAACAATGACTCACCCCGTGTTGCCTTGAATTCTTGAAGAAGACTTTGTTCTTCTCGCATGCCTCCACAGTGAACGAAGAATCTAGAAACAGAGAAAAGTCTTGATGAATTGAAGTAAATGGAGGCCAGATTTAAAACACAGCAAAACTCGATAAAACATCCGTTTAGAAACTCTCACACAATTCATGCAGTATAATTCTCATTTATCCAGTTGTATGCGCACTACTTCCCAAACACATGCATCTTCGCTAAAACCTTACTATTTAAAACACTTCGGACTTGTACGGACAAGTAATGTGTCTGCGCAAGCATGAAACTGTTTATGCGGAAGTGTTTTAGATGATTCTTCAGGAAAGTCAAGCATACAAAAATGGTAATTTTGGGGGTGAAGTATTCGTTTAAATGACCTAGTGGCTTTGCACATTCATCCAATAAATCCTGTGTGCTTAAAACTTACTACTGACAACCATTTTCCAATTTATGTGATGGGAGATGTGCTTTTTAAATATGTATTTTCCACCTTCCAAGGGCCCATTGGCTTCAGCTATCAAAAATCACTTGAAACTTGCTCAACACACATAATGAAACACAGGTGGTTTCCCTCAAAGTTAATTCATTTTAGAGGACATTTAAGGTTGTACATGGTGTTGTCAGAGGGGATAAAACAGGGGCTACTGCACACAGATTATGCACTTAGTCTATATACATTATACAAAATAAATCATCTGTTACACTCATGAAATATGTAACATCTACTACTCCTCTGTCTAACTGTGCCTTTTAATTCTGTCTTATCGGAGCACTGCACTCCAACCATAAAAACAAGAGTGACGAACACTTAATACTGCAGGGCTTTATTTGTTGCCATTCAATAACCGGGCCTGCATTGTAGCTCCCATTAAATGACTAATTAAAAACACCCACAATCAATGTAAGAGTTTACAGATCATCTTTCTATCAGTTTAATTAGGCTAATTGCTATTTGCAACAGTGCTCATTGTCATGTGATTTAATTAAGTGAAAAATTAATAGATGAACCCGCGATGAGAGTCATAAAGGTTGTGAAGAGGCAGTCTGTGCTCTAAGCTTGATGGGGTTTGATCAACAGGGACTGTCATTCTTATTTCATTTCTAAATGGCAGCAATGGTGAGATTGAAATGAAATTAGATCAGAGACCAAAAAACAAATATGAAATAAGAGGGCTCGTTCTGATAATGTTAAAGGAGTCGTTGGGAAACAGATATAGTTGAGAGTTTGGTTGGTTAAACTGAGCATATACTGTACGATTTTAAAATGTTGTTGTGTAATTATTGAGATGTTGTAGGTATATAATCAGTGCAGGTCTCAATGAGACTTCCTGAAAGAATAACTGTTAATGAATCAACTTTAGTGAACGGCGACGGTGGCTGTGAGCTCTTTATCGCATCACTCCCATGATTCATAGGGAGGCGTTGGACTGTGTACATTATGTGTTGACTGTCAGTTTTTACAGCTGGGAGTTAAGCACCTGCTATCTGTTTAAAGTTGACATTGCTACAACGCACATTCCTATCACGCCACCCCCCCTTGTTGTTTTAGTGCCTGCGAAGAGTTTATGGGCCGTACATCAGCGGTATCAGGTGATACATCTGAGAGAGCCGCTTAGAATTATCCGTCTTCCCACTGCCAGGCGGAAAGGTTATGCTTACATTTATATAACAGTACGACTGAGAGAGAAGAAAGAGCTGAGGAGGGAAAGACGTTAACTGTTATAGTATGAACCGTACAGTGAAATCACAGAGGGAGTGAGCAGTAATCCAATAACTTCTTGTACGGCAGTCAGCAGTGGGTGTAAATCACACACACATCGAGGGCTTAGAAGGTAAAGTCAGGATTTCTTTGAATTCAAAATAACGTCAAAGACAACAATTAATCTGATTAAAAACGCGTGATAATAATTCAGATTTATTGTTTTGCATCTGCACTAACGATGCACTTCAGCCTGATTTATTTGTACACTGTGTGTGCCCGGAATTTATTCACAGCTCAAGCCACGAAACATTCTGCTCATTTGTACATTTGGTGCAGCACATACTGTATTGTTGGTGTACAGGGATAGTGTGAGCGATATCATGTATTGTTTTTTGGGCTGTCAGTCGATTAAAAAAGTTAATCGTGATAAATCGCACATTTTTTATCTGTTCAAAATGTACCTTAAAAGGGAGATTTGTCAAGTATTTAATACTCTTATCAACATGGGAGTGGGCAGATATGCTGCTTTATGCAAATGAAAGTATATATTTATTGTTGGAAATCAATTAACAACACAAAATAATGACAAATATTGTCCAGAAACCCTCACAGGTACTGCATTTAGCATGAAAAATACGCTCAAATCATAACATGGCATTTTCATTCACATACTGTATCTAGAGGTCAAGACATATTCCTCACTAGAATTTAGCTTAAGTTTGGAGCGTTATTTAGCCTCCTTCATAACAACCTAGTATGACATGGTTGGCACCAATGGATTCCTTAGGTTGGCACCATTGTATTCCTTAGGTTGGCACCATTGTATTCCTTAGGTTGGTACCAATGGATTCCTTAGGTTGGCACCAATGGATTCTTTAGGTTTTTCTAGTTTCATATGATGCCAGTATATTAATTTTGCTTTAAAACTGAACCCGCTACAACGTAAAAACATTGCAGGTTGCATTAAAGAAATTAGTGGCGTTAAAACTAATTTGTGTTAACGCATTATCATATTAATGCCTTCATTTGTCTGAAAGCTCAGAAAAATTTACCTCCTTCCGATAAAATAATTCATAGTTTTTTCGCTTAGTAATATTCGCCTTCTGTGTGAAAGTACTCATGACAAAAACAACAGTTTGGAAAAATATATTGACATGCGAAAAAACGCTGCCGGTTTGTAAGGTCCTTAGTGGTTACCTATAATATTTTGTACAGTATCCTACGGTATTTTTAAAAATAATTATTATAACCAATGTTGACGTTTGTGTTCTTATCTGTCAAATTTCTTTTAAATAGAATTTTTTCTGTTTTTGTTTTGTTTATATTGGTTTTGTTGTTGTTGTTATTGTTGCCTAATTTAATCTCGGCATTATTAAAAATGAGGACCCAACCCTCAATGTATTCCCGAGAAATAAATAAAGGCTGAATTAATAAATGAATAATACAAAAAAAGTATAAAAATACAGCAGCCAGCATATTCAATTAATGAAAGGTCGATGACAGCATGTGTCAGCCCCCAACAGAGTGCTCCCCTATTGAGTCAGCCTGCAGACTCTCAGCATCAGGTGTACCACTAGGTTTATTTAACAATGAAACGTGGGCCCTGTGACAGACTATTAAGGGTAGTAAATTTATTACAATATATTCATATTTTTAAATTATCATCATTCAGGATCATCAGGATTACAAGTTTGACTTTATTTTATTTAATGATATTATGGAGTACATGCAGTACAGTCCTGTCACTGACCAAAGCAAAATCCTCGTATGTGAAAACCTACTCGGCAATACACCGGATTCTGATTCTGATGTTGTCCTTATTTACCAGAGTTCTTCAACAAAGTAAGGAGCTCAAGTTTCAATTTAAAATAAAGAGCGGCTTAAGCCTGCCTGCAGTGTCAGATGGTGCACGCAAGGACAACAGGATGAGATGGAGGGTGTGATTAACACTTTTGATATCCACCACCACCACCACCACCAGTTCTCTTTTCTGTTGTCTTGCTCTCTCGTTCTCTCCTTCTTGGCTTTCAGATTTAAGATAAGATGAAACTTTAATGATCCCCATGTGGAAATTGGGTCGATGGAGCCGCGAACAGTAACGAGACACAGCGATGGAATACAAAAGCGAAAGCAGGTCTTATAAACACATGCATATAAGTTAAACATTGGTACACTGTGTTAAGTGTGGAAAGACACTAGAAAATAGGCAAATCTTGACACACAGCCTTATTCCACTAACCAAATGGGCCCTTTTGTTAATATGCCTTTCCTCTAAATCGGTCGCCTCGGGTGAGTAGGCAAGCTTATTTTCTCTCTTGGTCATCAGACCCACTATAATAACTAGAATAAATCACAGATGAGTTATTTTTTCCCCACAGTGGTGTTCGGCAGAAGCCAAATTCAGGTCAAATCGGTTATTGTGTGCAACTGCAGTGGCTAATCAATATGTCAAAAGATTTGGTAGGAGCGAGCAGAGCTAAAGGAACTTCACCGTGACAGAGTTTCTAATGTTTGGCCTTCAGTGTTAAACACTGTGGTGAAACCTTGAATGGAGCTGCACGATGTTTTTGATCTTTGAACTGTGAGTTGTATTGATTGCATTCCTCCATACAATATATTCCTAAAGCAAAGGCAGGCAGAATGACCAAGTTGCTACAAGCATTCATGCTTCACCCGGCCTGATCTGTAAAAACTGAATTGGATGCTAGCTTTAGTTGAAAGCCAAGGAGGTCTTCTTTTAAAAAAAAAGTTCAGGGTCTGTATTTATCAGAGTAGCAAATCAGTCCTAACTGTGATCTTTTAGGGACCGAGAGGAAAAACATTTGGAGTTTCTTAACATAGGGAATGACCTGTTCAGATCGGCAGGAGATGGCTTTCAGGCAGAAACCCGCCTTAAATAAACACAAAAACATTTTTGTGACTGACATTGTGTGGGATGCTACGGCAGTGTATTGGTGCCACACAACACCAAAAAAAACGAACCAGTATCACATTATAACATGCAAAGTTTGTTATAATAAGTATGTAAGTAAAAGTGTTTTTCACAATATAACAAGATATTTTCACGTTGTTACACCATACAAATTTATGTTATACGTTATACCAAGAAAGTTTTCTTGTTATAACATTATACTTGATATGTTATAACGTGATCATCACTTATATTGTTATACATTATTACAATATAAGTGATGATCACTTTATAACGTGAAACATTTTATGTTAAAAACAACAAGTTGTCATATTTTAACATGAGAAGTTTCACGTTATAACAAGATAAATAGTATATTGTTATAAAAAGACATGCTTCTTGTTGTAACGTGATACGTTTATTGTTATAAGTATGTAAGTAAAAGTATCACGTTATAACAGGATATTTTCATGTTGTTACAACATACAAACTTATCACGCTATAACAAGAAACTTTTCTCGTTATAAGAATATACCATTTATCTTGTTATAGCTTGAAACTTTTCATGTTAAAATGTGATACCTTATTGTTATAACATAAAATGTTTCAAGTTATAATAATATATGTGATGATTACGTTATAACGTGAAACATTTTATGTTATAACAATAAGTCATGTTAACATGAGAAGTTTCACGTTATAACAAGATAAATAGTACATAATTATAAAAAGAAATGCTCCTTGTTGTAACGTGATACATTTATTGTTATAAGTATGTAAGTAAAACCATGTTTTCATATTATAACAAGATATTTTCATGTTGTTACAACAAACAAACTTATCACGTTATAAAAAGAAACTTTTCTTGTTCATCATCGATTAATAGTGTGTTATTTTTCATTTCATCATTGTCTTTTGGACTATTGGTTGAATATAACAGGCAATTTATTACTGTTTACTCCGCTGTAGTTTGCTTAACAATTAAATGGAAACACTGCTAGTGACAAGAATAGTAAGGTAGAAAACAACAAGTAAATCAGTCAATCTTTGGCTCAAGAGCATTTATGTAACTATTGCACATGTAACCAATGTAGAGTAATTGAATAAATTGTCCATATGGGTTGAATTACAGAAAAAAAATATATATATATTTACACCTTATCAGCTTCCTACTGTAGATAACAAGCCCAGTGTGTGCAGACGTTGATATGTGCTTTACTGTTAATCTTATCACTAACTCCAGGCGGAGGAGTCTTAACACGGTGACACAGTGAAGGATGCTTGTGCTTGTTCTGATTATCACCATCTGGATGTTATTTATGTGTACATTCAAGATAACATGTCCACAGATATGCAGTGATTCATTCATTCACTGATTTACTCAGAATACCCCTTTTCAAACACACGCATCTTCCTCTTTCACTTCAAGCACTTTACCGTAATGTTAATTTTTATGTATTGTGTCGGTGTGATTTGCGTGAACCCTTTTTAATCAGAATTAATTAAGTATCTTACACACATCTACAAGCACACAAACCTAAATCCATGTATGGAAAAGAGACCACAGGAGGTGTTGGATGCTTCTGCTGCCAGAAATGAGTGACAATGGTGATGCAAAACACATTATCCTGCGGCCACACTGGTAATTATGGTTTCTAATGTGGGACCAATTAGCCAGACCCATCAAGCTGTATTGCTCTGAATGTGCAATTAGATTTAATTACAAGATAGAAGTATGGCTGATAGCAAGAGACGATGAGATGAAAAATACACGCTTAACGTTGTCCTGTCTTTGACTGTCTCATATTGATATGCTGGCTATATGAAGGGGAAGGCACACTATAAGGCCAGCACTCTAAATTTAGCCCCATTTGGAGTCTTTTCAGAGGCAAAATGCATGGGGGTTTGGAACAACCATGGAGAGTGTCATTTGGCTCTGAATGCTGCAGTGTGTGCAGGCTAGCCAGACTTGTTGAGATTTTTGGACAACTGTTCCTTTCTCCATCCACTCCATCTACCCACTATGACTCTCAAGCTCCTTCTGACATCATTAAAGGAAAAGGCCTCAGCAGAGAAGGAGAAAAAAGTCACTTTCTGCTAAACTTATATCGACACATATTGTCCAATTGTTCACCTGATTCGACTGTTATCAGGCCATTAAATAGGAGTTATCGTCGCTATAAGGACCATAGATATGGGTCATTAGGGGCCTACTACGCCTACTACGTTGTGAAAGTTAAAAGCAACATGTTCTAACATGTAAAACTGAAAGAAACGTTACTTTTTGAGCACAAACAAAAAGGTTTCTTTAGGTTTAGGCAACAAAACTACAACTTCTTTAGATTTAGGCAACAAAACTACAGTTTCTTTAGGTTTAGGCAACAAAACTACAACTTCTTTAGGTTTAGGCAACAAAACTATAACTTCTTAAGGTTTAGGCAACAAAACTACAACTTCTTTAGATTTAGGCAACAAAACTACAGTTTCTTTAGATTTAGGCAACAAAACTACAGTTTCTTTAGGTTTAGGCAACAAAACTATAACTTCTTAAGGTTTAGGCAACAAAACTACAACTTCTTTAGGTTTAGGCAAAAGATACAGTTAGGTTTAGGTAACAAAACTGAAACTCCTTTAGGTTTAGGCAACAAAACTACAACTTCTTTAGATTTAGGCAACATTAAAACTTAGTTAAGTTTAAGTTTAAACATTGTGTTTTGGGTTAGAATAACTACGAGCACAAAGACAACTACACATTGTTGGTTTCACAAGAGATGCAAACACCCATCCATTGTCCCCGACCTCCACCCCTTATGGAGTTTCACACTGTCTATACTATAGCGCCTGACTTCCGCTTCTGCTCCTGTCAGAATTACTACGGCCGTTAGAGGTCGCTGTCGTGATCTTTTATGCCTTCTTTCGGTGATCTACCATGTGAATAGATGATAAAACCTACTACTGGGTGTAGTAAGCCCATATTGACAGTCCAATCATCTGAAATGTAATATAGCAACAGTAGGATATTTGGGACCTATTAAAAACACACCTGTATTTCCGAATATGTTCCTTGTCTCTGGTGATACTAGCTTCAAAATACAGTGCAAAACCACCAGGGAGGATATTTTCACAAAAGTCAGATACTCTGCTGGAAATCGTAGCTCAGCTATGTGAGACACAGCCTGAGGTCAGAGCTCAGTTTTGGTTTGACTGGCCAGTTAGTGAGGGCTGTCAGCTCCGCTTTATTGTTGCTACAGCAGCAGTGATGTAGTGGGAAATAACACAGGTGAGCTACCTCCGCTCTGTCAATATCACTCTTGTTCTTTTCTTTTTCCAGAATAGTGTAGTTCCTTTCTCCAACTGTCTTTCAGCTCGGCTTATCATCTAGACTGATATTACTGCAATGTACAACAGCTACAATGTTTGCACAAAATCTTCATTATTTTAAGAATTAACTGTGTCCCCAACACTTAGCAACCATAACTAGGCTCGGCAGGCCTGTCAAGCTGTTTGCACAGCGGTGTACATGGGGTTCTATTAAGAGATATTTAGCATCCAAAGCAGTGATTCTCTTCTCTAATTTGCAATAAATTATAAAAATTATGCCCTTTCATTAACAAGTACATATCTACAGATAGGGATTTGCACCAATAAAACAAGCCTATTGTGTGCATTACTCCCAACCACGTTAGCTTTGGGCCAATAGAAACTCTGATATGATTGTGTTGTGTCTAGAAGGTAACCCCCAAGTTGGGAAAACGTGCAAAAACTATCGCTGCCCGACAATCTCTCCTAACCTTTATCAATCAAAATCAATGCCTAACCTTAACCATTGGAGGTCAATGTCTAACCTTAACTATTGGAGGTCAATGCCTAACCTCAACCATTGGAGGTCAATGTCTAACCTTAACTATTGGAGGTCAATGCCTAACCTCAACCATTCAAGGTCAATGCCTAACCTTAACCATTGGAGGTCAATGCCTAATCTTAACCATTCAAGGTCAATGCCCAACCTTAACCATTCAAAGTCAATGCCCAACCTTAACCATTCAAGGTCAATGCCTAACCTCAACCATTGGCGGTCAATGTCTAATCAGTACTATTTGAAATCAATGCCTAACCTCAACCATTCCAAGTGAATGCCTAACTATAACCATCTTGTGAGAGTTTCGCAACTTGGGGGATATAACCTTAGACATGACCAGATTAGACATGGCAATGTTGAGAGCCCTGCGGAGGTAATAGAAATGCTGTGAGCTGTGAATTCCGTATTTAACACCTTTAATAGAAATCCTGATGATTAGTTTCATCCATTTCTAATTAATAAAACAAATAAACAACAAATGAAAACTTTACAGAACAGTATTCAGCCCACTGTGCAGTGTAAACAACTGATGCAGTAAGTGAAATTTAAATGTAAAAGAACAAAGACAAACTGCTGGTCACAAAAAAAAGAGCATCAGCACTGCTGCTGAGTTCGGCTCGCTGCCTTACTTTGTCAATATTTACCGCTTACAGTTTGATCTCGGCTCCAATTGTAAGTTTGTCTTTTCCCTTAATGAGATTTGTTCTGCTGATTCTTTGTCTGCCACACTCGGCGATAACCAGAAGCCATGCAAAGGCGAGCAAATCAGGCCCGGATCTGAACTGAGACGCCATAATGAGCACAATTTCGCAGGCCCCGCTGCA